>LR990948.1:10785439-11087451 GCA_905163415.1 Noctua fimbriata | reverse complement strand
ATTATTTTTAGTATATGCGAAACCTGAATATAGTTTGTTCAGAATAAGTAACTGAATCGATTCCAATAATTTTTAAACCATGTTAAATTTTTTCCCAAAAATATTTAAAAAAGTTAAAAGTCGGATACCAAGCGACTTTGAGTACCTATCGCAATAATTTAGGTACCTACTGCCAAATTATTATTATCAATGAGCTCAAGACGACGCTGGAGGCGCGCGCTGCGTGGTGACAACGTTTTTGTGCGGACAACTAGGTAACAGAACAAGCTTATAACTTTGTGATTTTTCATGATACAGTTTTGAAATTTTGTACATAGATTCTTTACATAAAAATACTCGACACGTGTTTCAGGTTTCGCATATACTAAAACTAATGTTGTATAAAGAGGAAAACCTGTGTGACACACACCAATTCCCCCTGGGCACGTCTAATGGTTTACAGTTCACTGTCCCTTTCAAGCTGACCACTAGTTTACACGATTTTGATACCCCAGCTGAAAGTTGTTTTTTCAAAGTTCAAAGAACTATTTACTTATTGTATTTTTTTTCGGAATTAAGGCTGCCTGTCCATTGAAGCGGAGCGAGGCTGCGGAGCGGCGAAACTGAGAAATATTAAGCAATAGAATTGCATAAAATCTCCGCTCCGCTCCAGTATGGCAATCCTATTGGTTAATATTTCTCAGTTTCTCCGCTCCGCAGCCTCGCTCCGCTTTAATGGACAGGCAGCCTAAGGGGGAGGGGGGGGGGGGGGATTATGGTAAATTTTCGCATATTTTCTTAAATAACTTCAAAACTATTTCTCTTAAAATTATAAAAAAATATATTGGAGATTCTCACAATGAGCCTATTAATTTGATATGTAACACGATATAGTTTGTAGAACTAAAAAGTTTTGGCTGGATGATATATCAACACACAGCCCAAACCGCTGGTCCTAGAGACATGAAATTTGGAAGGTGTGTTCTTTGTGAAGAGTAAGTATCCACTAAGAAAGGATATTTGGGAATTCCACCCCTAAAGGGGTAAAATAGGGGATGGAAGTTTATATGAAAGTCCGTCACTTCTGAAGTTAGGATCTTCAAATTTTGTGTTTAAGCTGACGATTGAAAATTAATTTATACTTGTCTCAGCGTTTTTGATAATTCTACCCCCGAAGGGTTAAAAAGGGGGATGAAGGTAAGTAACTATATTTGTTCGGTACGTTCCCGTCGGATATTTTTCGACATCAACGCGGGCGAAGCCGCGGGCAAAGGCTAGTAGAATAATAAAACAGCCGCACGTATCATTCTTCAAGGTTAAGCCACACTTACCAAGGTCGTTCTGTGGATGGGTGAGCACCCATTATATACCGACCTTGCTTCGTGTATCGGAAAGCACGTCGTTTGTAGATTTTTGATAGTCGTTAGGTAGTCAGTAGCCCAAAAAGTCTGACAACCAGTCTTACCAAGGGGTATCGTATTACCCAGTACTAGCTGGGTTGTGGAGGTCAGATAGGCAGTCGCTCCATGTAAAATACTGGTATTCAGCTGCATCCGGTTAGACTGGAAGCCGACCCCGACATAGTTGGGAAAAGGTTTTATCAGTAATAGTACGTTTAAACGGTTCCATGCACATACTGGGTGTGGGCTGCGTGGATGGCTGCGGCTGGTTGCTCTGCGGTAGGTCGCGCGCGCGTCTCTCAGCTCTGTCCTGGGCGATCTGCTCCAGGATGCGCTGCCGAACTAGGTTGTTCTCCATCTTCTCGCGGCGACGTTCCTCCTGTGGGTAGTAAAATGAGGTCAGGGTCTTAAAGCAGAGTAGTTCCAGTGTGGGAAAGAGACAGAGATAAGGGTCCGGTGAGGGTTGAAATCAGCGTCAGGTGGTAGTAGTACGCCTTGTGTTGCCATCTGGTATTATGCTGAGCTGAGGCCCTTTTGGCATTATTAGTTTTGTTTGTTTATCTTCTTTCTTTCTTTATCGTATGGTTAGTGTCTAACCTGGTGTTAGTGTTTTTACGCCGCCGATGGGCCTCTGACTTGGCTTTACATGCCGTCGAGAAATATCTCTCAGGCATGCTGGTTTCCTCACGATGTTTTCCTTCACCGAAGCAAGTGATAATTATACAATACGCACATGAATCCGAAAAATCAGGAGATGCGTGTCTTGAGTTCGATCTTGAGACCTATGACTTGGCAGTCCGACGGTCACACCACTAGGCCATCACTGCTATATGTTTTGTTTTATTTATTTTGTATAATTTGACGAGAGCGAGCCTATTGCTATCAACCGGGCACGAACCCAGACTCGTAACAGCCGTGTGAAATTCGCGCGCGCGTCTGTTACCTATCAACTGTTCGCCGCGTGACGCCGTTCTGTCTCCCACTGTTGCACGGTACGATAGTAATGAGACAGAACGGCGTCACGACGCGCGCGCGAATTTCACACGGCTGTTACGAGTCTGTAATCATGCCCGGTTGATAGCAATAGGCTTGCCTCCCATTACACGGGACTTAAACATAACTGGCGAAATATTGGTGTACTATCAGGTACACCTCTGCCTAACCCTACGGGATTACATGCGTGATGCTATGTTAAATATCACCTTTCATTTCAGGTACACATGGCAGCACATGAAGCTGTACATTTCCAGTATAACTTGGCCTCGCTCTGTATAGATTTTCTATACAATGAGGGATCCGCATAAACTGGTTTTGTATAGCTTGATTGGCCGTCGTGCATACACGCTGTACAAGTCTGTCATCGCGTGTTCGTATTTCCGAACATAGACGACGATTGCCGAAGCGTATACTCATGGTGGGAGATCTCTACCTGTATCTGCTTAAGCTCCTGATCCGCCTGCCACCTCTTCAGCTCGGCGACTCCCTTCCCTGCCTGCCGACGCTCGATCTCTTTCTCTTTCTCCAACTGTAAGAGGAAAAGAGAAGACAAATCATTAGAACTAGAGTTATAACCATATTTCTGCTGTCATGGCCACTTATTTAGATTTTCTGTCTTCCGAAAGCGACCACCGCAAACCGTAGTGGATACTGCAGCCCGGTCACCATGACAGCCGTACGAAATTCGCGCGCGCACGCCTTTGACCTATCAGCTGTTAGCCGCGTGACGCTGTTCTGTCTCATTATACACCCGCGCGGCTCGCAAGCCTGCTCCGTAAGTTGTATTGTGATAAAAGTGAATGAGTATAAAAAAAAATGTTTCTTTGGGAAAGTTGTTTGTTATCATGAGTACAATCACGTGTTTAAGTATCGGTCACTAATTACCAGTCACCGTATTATGTTAGGGATTCATGCTTTCATCCTACGATTTCGTACCGGTCGCGTCGCGTCACCGCCAGCCAATCAGCGTACAGTAAAATGACGCGATATTGTGTTCTGATTGGCCATTATTGTTCTGCGCTGATATTGCGAGAAAGTAGCGTTATCAAGAGTAAGCCGCTGTAACTTGCGGTTGTAGTCGTCTTCTACAGATCATATTTGTAAACGTCTTGTAAATATCATTTGTGCTGTTTGAGAGATTAATTTAAACTAAAGGCGTATACAGACGTATTTTGTACGCGCGTTTTCCGCGCCGTAAAGCAGATTTTTGCGTTTATATCGATCCAAATGGGCGTACGTAGCGATACAAACACG
Source organism: Noctua fimbriata (assembly GCA_905163415.1). Classification (NCBI taxonomy): domain Eukaryota; kingdom Metazoa; phylum Arthropoda; class Insecta; order Lepidoptera; family Noctuidae; genus Noctua; species Noctua fimbriata. The sequence goes on along the minus strand of LR990948.1, from coordinate 11,083,822 downwards.
CGCGAAAAGCGCGTTCGCATTGCGTCTGTATTTGCGCGTACATACGGTGTATTATTTAATGATTCAAGAACGTGCGTTTACGGGGCCACTGAATTTCAGCAAGTGTGTGAACTAAGGTTTACTGGTTGAGCCTGAACCTCGTTTAAAGCACGTCGTCGGCGCGTATAAAATACGCCGCGTAAATAGGCTTTATTTATTTAAACTGCATGTACAATAGTGGTACATAGGCGGACTCATTGCCACAAGGCATTAGAGAATACCAGTCAACCTTTGGGTTAAATAAGAAAACATTGTGATAGGGTACAAAATAAATATATAAAAAAATTACTTCTTGCTTTCGAAAATTTATATAGGTTTTACATGCTAAGCTCTTCTACTAAGTTAAAATGAAAACAAACATGCGTTGTCATACCTGTCGCCCTGCTATTTATGTCAATTTCTATATTTGCAAAATAAAAATTACTTACTTTTATAATATTAACTGCGGCTGTGACCATTTTAAGATTTTTAACGTAATTCATAAAGGGTGTAAATAGACCCTTAACATATCCGAAAGGCACTTGTTCTCCCCGTCTTTGCGAACATATTTTTGTTCTAGACCATACCTGGGAACCTTCCAGTTACGGAGATATTGGGGGTCAAAGTTCCAACTTTTTCACAAGTTTTTTTTTTAAATACAATTTTTTGAATGTAAGACTTTTACTTTACACACCTCCACGACCCCCGTACTATTCAATCCATTCATCAGCACAATGCTTTGAGTGCTTTCCATCGAATCCTACCTTAAAACGTGATTTTTGACCCCAAAAAAAAAAAAAACAGATTTCCAGCAATAATTTTTCCGTAAAGTTACTTAGTTTGATGTACAGAATGCTTGGTTGACGGCTATGTGAAGGGTCTGTTTACACCCTGTACTACTGTGCTGTAATGGATCTGCTTTTTAGGCCCCCATATCGTTGGATTTGCCCAGCTCGTCGTGCTATCTTCTACGAGGTCTGCCGCACCATCGCCGATATCTCTGCCCGCCCTCCACCTTAAAACTCTACTTATGAGACTCCCTACCTCTTTCTCCTTGTCAGCCTTCTCTCTCCTCCTAGCTTCGATCAATTCCTTAGCTCTTTCCATCTTCTCTTCCACACTTCCTCCACTCTCTGTTCCGTCGAGTACAATATCCTGTAATGTCGTTATAAGCAAATTAAGACTAAAAGGTCCAAAAAATAAAATTGCATTGAGAGCCATTAATGTATAAAAATCATGGATGAAGTCACGAGCACCAATATGTATACAAACTCAAACTCAAAGCATTTATTTCAATTAGACCATCACAGGCACTTTTGAATGTCAAAAACACATAAAGAAGCGAAGCTACAGTCACAGTCACAAGGCATAATAACTTGAGAAAGTACTGTAGTTGCACATTCCAAAGCGTAGATCTCTATAGAGAAGAACTGGCAAGAAACTCCATGGACACTCTTTTAAATCAAAATATTGCACTTGCGAGATATAACGATTGTTACTTGGAGATAGGATGAGTTCCAGATTACTATATTAGTAACAACATGATATTTTAATCAGAACAGTAGGAGAAAAACACTTTTATAAGTTGTTAAGTGTTTACATATTGGTGTTCGTGACTGTACAGGGTCAAAAACCAGCATTTTCAAACTAAAGTGAAAACAGTCAAATGTATGGAACAGTGGATTTTTAATTTAACACATTCCATTTTATGTTTGTTGATTTAAAATCGGAATTTGTGTTTATCAAATTAAAGTTGGTTTTGTGTTCACATTGTTCTAAAAGCAGTTGTTTTAAAAAGGGGCACGGTCCATAAAAAAATAACCCACGCCCTACAGCAAAGACAATTATTTCAAAAAATATATAAAAATGGGTATAAAAAGATGGCATACTTCCAAAGTGGGTAAATTTTGATCCTTTTTTAAATTGCTTAACATACTTCCAAATGCCATAAACTAAAAGAATCTTATCCTTAGTTTTTTTATACATCAATAGATATATTCCCCTCTGTAGATATATACATATATAAACAACATTAATTTTAGTATATGCGAAACCTGATACACTTGTCTAGTATTTTTATGTAAAGAATCTATGTACAAAATTTCTGTATTTAATAAATAAAAACTGTATCATGAAAAATCACAAAGTTATAAGCTTGTTCTGTTACCTAGTTGTCCGCACAAAAACGCGGTCACCACGCAGCGCGCGCCTCCAGCGACGTCTTGAGCTCATTGATAATAATAATTTGGCAGTAGGTACCTAAATTATTGCGATAGGTACTTAATGTCGCTCGGTGTCCAACTTGTAACGTTTTTTTAAATATTTTTGGGACAAAATATAACATGGTTTAAAAATTATTGGAATCGATTCAGTTACTTATTCTGAACAAACTATATTCAGGTTTCGCATATACTAAAAATAATGTAGTATATAAAAAAAAAATAAGAAAAAAGCGTGTATTAAAATTCCTTCTAAATTAAACGTGCATCATGCGAAATAATGACAGAGTTCTGTCAAGCTTGGCTGCAGCAACAGATAACTTTTACCATAATTTAGTTCGTTAGATCTGGCCTGACCGTACTAACGTCGCGCTGTTCACATTGAGAAGATCGAGCTCACATATTTTACATGAAATGACAGTGTATTCCCGTTGACCCCCACGCCCGTAGCCCCCCCCCCCACTGGTGGGGCCATCGGGAATTGATTAAAATAATTAAAAATTGTTCCCGTTACCGTTTTCGCGTCGGTGTCCCTTCCACCTTGAGTCGAGTAGATAATCGATTTTTTTTTATGGGACAGCTGGTCTCTTTTTCAGGATTACAATGTTAGTCTCATACAGAAAGTTATTCAGTTTGTTGGTCTTTAGGGATGTTATGGAGCTCCGTAACCGTAACCGAAACTATCGGATATCCGAAATAAAAATATATCCGTAACCGTATCCGTTTCACAAGTTTCGGATAGTTTTGTATAAGAGCGGAGTCTAAATAACACGATATCTCTTAAATAATTACTTACCTGGATGACTGATTATAATACCAAATGATAACCTAGACTAGATAAAACTTATAAATAAAACCAAATTATTACATACTATTTGTGTTTATATTTTACTTCAATGTAACCGAAACTATCCGAAACTAACGGATAATCCGAAATAATTACATATCCGTAACCGTATCCGAAACCGATATAATTTTATTCCTTTATCCATATCCGTATCCAGATCCGAAATATCATATCCATAACATCTCTGATTTTTACCACACCCATACATCTTTCTCATACACGCTGTAGAAACTGCTGAACACAAACGATGCCAAAGATCCTGGTTTTCCCGTCACCTGTAGTTATCTTTATCAGCATGTGCCTGCCTCTTCCCAACTATGTTAGGGTCGGCTTCCAGTCTAACCGGATGCAGCTGTATTCTACATGGAGCGACTGCCTATCTGACCTCCACAACCCAGTTAGTTCTGGGTCTTACGATACCCCTTGGAAAGTCTGGTTGTCTGACTTTCGGGCCACTGACTACCTGTAACGACTGTCAAAGATCAACTAATACAAGCACCCTATTTAAATTTGATATTGATTTTAAATTTAAATTTTGATTGTTATTTTAATTTTGATAGTAATTTAAATTTTGATTGTAATTTAAATTTTGATTGTAATTTAAATTTTGATTGTAATTTAAATTTTCATTATAATTAAAATTTTGATTGTTAATTTTAATTTTGATTGTAATTTTAATTTTGATTTGTAGTTTAATTGTTGTACCTATGATTTAAAGTTGAAAATAAAGAAAATAATTAAGAGCCTCGACCAACATCTGGCTCTCGTTAGGCAGCTGCATCAAGGGCTTGATTTAGAAAGCGGTACTCCTGGACACGGCTCATATTGTTAGGAGGTTCCTCTCTCTGGAGCCCTGACCGCCGGTAGCTTGGACCCTGTTCCCGATACCAGTGGGCTACTATTTTTTTATATTAATCTGTTTAGGAATATTTAAAAATCTAAAGGGATTAATAATTATAACCCACCTCTGGATTTCCCGGAGAGTTAGGCAAGCTAGGAGTCGGGGCCTGGCTGGGACCAGGTTCATCCGCCGTAGCTGGCCGGCGGACGCACACATCACCATCGCAGATCATGTCTTCCGGAGTCAGGGTCTTGGTTTCAGATTCCGTCTTGGGCATCTTTGGTGGGGGGGAGCCGGATGCTGAGAAAGAATCGTGTGATGTTTAGTTTTGACTGGCTCGTCGGTCTAGTGGTCGCAAGCGTGACAGCTGAGGATGAGGTCCTGAGTTCAATTCCCGGGTGGGGCAAAATGTTATTGGGTTTTTCCATCAGGAATTTCTTAGTAGCAGCCACTTAAGTATAGCAGGATTACAAGGCTCTTTGTTATGATTAGTTTTGTGGGAGGCATGTGGGTAATTTTATAACCACACTTATTGGTGCCAATTTAGACATAGGTATTTTTGAAACTTATAATTTTTAGAGATTATTTAACATCTTTAAGTCATGCTTTAGTTTTTAAGCCTTAAGTAACTCTGGTATATCGATTTAAAAAAAAAAACTTTTCATAAAAGTGTGAATTTCATAAAATTCCAATATCTGTTTGTAATTTCAAAATAGCTTTTTACTAAATGCATCTGAAAGTACAACAAAAAACATTTTTTTTTTAATTTATGTAATCTCCGCCGAAGTCGGCCCAGAAAACGGTGGCGAGATGATTTAGACGAGCATTATCGAAGGCTGGTTCGAGGTGGTGGCGCAGGAGAAGAGTACCTGGAAGGATATGAAGGAGGCCTTTGCCCAGCAGTGGGACATAAAATGCTATTAAAAAAAAAAAAACTCCGAGAAGGCTCGACCGATTTTGACGGGACTTTACTTTTTTATTCTAGAAAAAGGATTAGGGTTTTGTGAAAAAAAACTAAAACCCTAAAAAGGGAACTACCTAATATTTTTATAACAATTTCATGCGGACGAGGGTCGCGGGACCGACCGCTGTGGTATCTGTTACTCCTTTACGCTCAAACGGCTTAACGGATTTATATGAAATTTGGTATCAAGATAACTTATATTCAGGATTAACACATAGGCTGGAAAAATGCGGTGTTCCCTTGGGATGATGAAATAACTCAAATACGGTTTTCCCGAATTTTGAAATATTGACTAAAATCGTCTTTTTGGCGACAGAAAGTACTAGGCTAGCATAAATACAAGGTGGTGTTTATTGAAACGAGGCAGGTAGGTTAGGCAGGTAGGTAAATAGATAGATGGTATGGTAGATATTTTACCCTATCATACCTGGGTAGGGTAGTAAAAAGTATAAGGAGGTAGGAAAATGCATTGGAAAGGGGCATAATATGGCACAGCTAGTTGGTAATAAATGTGTTAATGAAAGACACAAATACAGGGTGTAAACAGACCCTTCACATATCCGTCAACCAAGCATTCTGTACATCAAACTAAGTAACTTTACGCACAAATTATTGCTGGGAATTGACTTTTTTTTTGGGGTGAAAAATCACGTTTTTAGGTAAAACTCAATGTAATGCACTCAAAACATTATGCTGATGGATGGATTGAATAGTACGGGGTTCGTGGAGGTGTGTAATGTAAAAATCTTACATTAAAAGCATGTATTTAAAAAAAAAACTTGGAACTTTGACCCTCAATATCTCCGTAACTAGAAGGTTCCCAGGTATGGTCTAGACCAAAAAAATAATCGCAAAGACGGGGAGAACAAGTGCCTTTCGGTTATGTAAAGGGTCTATTTACACCCTTTATGTATCTTTTTGCGGGAATAAAAACTACATTTAAGTTTCATGTGTGTGTTGTGTATGTATCACCTGACTCAGGCTCCACGGTTGCTGGCGGAGCCGTTTGCTGCAGCATGGCAGCTGCCTCAGTCTGGACGAAGTTGACAGTCTGTTGGACATTCTGGTTGAGGGCTGTCGTCTGGATCGGTGGCTGAGTGAAGGTGGATGAGGTGGATGCTTGTACCGTGAGGGTTGATGAGATGGATGGCTGCTTGTCTTTGACTGGAAGAGAACATATATTTTCTTTTATGTCTATAATAAATTTGATTTGTTTCATTTCCTCATACGCAATGTATCGTTACCGTGGCAAAACTCACGTAGCGAACGGCAAGCGTGACGACGAGTTCGATGAACTCTGTAGCTAGGCAGGAAGCGAACAGCTGATTTTACGCGTCGTTCGTTAGATTATTTCAACAACCATTATTGGATTTTTGATTTTAGCCGTATTATTTACATAAATGGAGTGCTGCGTACAGGGAATGTAATTTTACATTGAAATAAAGGAATAGTAACTGAAAAAATAAAGTTCCGAAGAAAAATTCTGGCGGAAAATGATTCTAAATAAGGAGCTGAATGCACCCTGTCAGTTTGTGGAGGGCTGTCCCTTACACGCTGTATTGAACAAAAAATAACATAACACAAAAGAAAATGTATTTATTGTGTGTGTCACGGCTGCGTCGGCCCCCATGCCGGCTAATAGGCACCCAGTTCCGCAAACAGCCGAGGAGGTAGACTGCCTGGCGCTGGATTTCAACTGGACCTGAGATAGTGATGTGGCGGACGTAAAACTTTGTACTTTATCCATTTTATGTTGTCTCTCCCAGGAATTCCTCAGTTACAGCCAGGAATCTGGAGGTGGGCGCTGTCATCCCCGTGCGTCAGAAAGCACATTGCCGTTGTTCCTGAGCCTGATCACCCGTTGCCTCAGTTAGCCGTCCCACCGGCCTAGGAGAGTCAGCGACTCTTTACTGTCTCTCTTAGTGCGCATTAATTTTGCACTGTATCCGGCGTCGATATGGCTACTAGATCCAGATGGTCTCCGCTGAAATTCGATCTTGAGGACTAGCGTGATGATATACTCACAATGCTCCTCAAGGATCCTGTCTATCCTGGTTGCCAGGTTACTTGGCTCCACGCCCGCGCATACCACCTCGAGTGGCGTGCCATTTCTACCTATGAAGAAAAGGGAGGGAACTGGCACGAATTGATCTGTTGTGTTGGAGTCAAGGAAATTTTGAGTAGGAGATGATGTAACCAAGATAAAATGATTTTAAAATTGGTTTACGGTGTATTTTTAAGTATCAAAGATGAGATTTATACAGAGTGTAAACGGACCCTTCACGAAGCCGCCAACCAAGCCTTATGTATGACATCAAACTAAGAAACCCTACGCAAAAATTATTGCTGGGAAACGACTTTTTTTTTGGGGTGAAAAACACAAAATTGAGTTGCAACCCAATTCGACGATGTCAGCCCCCGTAGCATGACCACCGTAGACAAGGATTTCTTTGACGGAAGAATTGACAAAATGACAGATAGTGCAAAGAAATCTGTCATTGTGTCGACACAATCTGTCATTTTGTCGATTCTTCCGTCAAAGAATTCTTGTCTACGGTGGTCATGCTACGAGGGCAGGTCTAGGGTACCTATTATGCTAACAAGAAAAATCGTCCATCACTACATAGTATAAAACAAAGTCGCTTTCTCTGTCCCTATGTCCCTTTGTATGCTTAAATCTTTGAAACTACGCAACGGATTTAGATGCGGTTTTTTTAAATAGATAGAGTGATTCAAGAGGAAGGTTTATATGTATATATTGCACCTGTGCGAAGCCGGGGCGGGTCGCTAGTACTACATAAAAGGTACTGCGACTACCGTCAGGTTTGTCCAGCAAAAATCTTTTATGTTACTATGAACAAGCTTATAATAAAAAAAAAAACATTAAAAAAACAAGCTTTTGAGACAGGGTGACTGGATCTGGACCCGCCATAGCAAATTCGCATATAGATGAGGTAATTTGCTAATTATTAGACCTTACTTTCCCTAGCTAAAGTTTTATAGTTTAGGAGATATGTCAATTTTTATATTTTATTGTGATTTTTCTAAAATTTGACATTCAAGCATTTATCTTCAGTTTATTTTTTCATTATTTTAGTTTTTTTTTTTTATTATTTGTTGGTAGTCATAAACATTTGTGATTAAAATACGTTGGAAATTCGCTCAAAATAGGGTTAATAAAAAAATGTGAAAAAATCTCAATAAAGTATAAAAATTGACATATGTCAATTTTTATACTTTATTGAGATTTTTTCAACGATGGGAGATATCTCCCAAACTATAAAACTTTAGTTGGGGAAAGTAAGGTTCAATAATTAGTAAATGACCTCCTATATATGCGAATTTGCTATGGCGGGTCCAGATCCAGTCACCCTGTATATAGATGACGTCATTTCTTTTTCGTATTCTTCTCATCCAACCCTTTTAATTGATATCCATATCATGAAGGTAAAATAACTTGTTGGCGGTTATCTTTGGGAGTCCGCCATATTCGAGTAAGAATGACGTCACTTAGCTAACCATGCATTGTCATCCAAAATAAACGTATATGCAAAATTTCAGCTCTATCAGTTGGGGATAGCCGTTTTAAAATTCAGTTGCAAGATTTTACCTAAACAAACGGCCAAATATTGCAAATTAAGTAAAAGCTTTTGTTAAAATGGATACAAATTTGCGCGAAGTGTATGTAATTAGCCGATCCGCTCTTCAGCTTGATAGCGAGGAAGTTGGCCTCGTCCGACAGCCGGGAAAGCACTACGCTGTCATCGATTGTCACTGCCATCTCCTCTGACAGGTCGTTGTCGCCTGTAACACAAGGAAAATAACACGTTATAAAATAGACTGTATAATATCTTTATCTAGAAACAATTTCGTCTGAGTTTCATCACCACTGCTCTCAAAATGGTGAAGGAAAACATCGTGAAGACGAACGAAGATAAGGTAACATTTAGGAAAGCGCGCTGGACGCACGTGGCGAATTTTACCCCATTAGTTTACCTCTTATTATAAAAGATCTGTGTCCCGCCAGTGTGCATCACACATTGTAGGCTGATTATGCTGACAAATGCTAAAACAAGTTGACTATGAAAGTGTCTTTTCACACCACCAGCCCCCGTAGCATGACCACCGTAGACAAGGATTTCTTTGACGGAAGAATCGACAAAATGACAGAGAGTGCAAAGAAATCTGTCATTGTGTCGACACAATCTGTCATTTTGTCGATTCTTCCATCAAAGAAACCCTTGTCTACGGTGGTCATGCTACGGGGGCTGCTCGTAAATGTCTACTTATATGTCTTTTGTCTTGCAAAACTAAGGCAAAGCAAGACATTAATGCCCTAGGCTTCAGCCGGGCAGTAATATTGTACTTTTGCTGGTCAATTATGTGATTTGAATTTGGAACTAAAAAAAAAATCGCATGAATACCTACTTTTACCAAAGAGTTCTGTTTCGTAGGTTTTAGTTTCCGTCGATGAATAAAAAAGTTAATATTAAATTAAATTAACTTTTTGTGTTGCTTAACTTTATGTGTGCAACTTAATATTATGTGAAATAATAAGAAACAATAATAATATACATTAATTAAATAGATGAAACAAAGTCCAAAATGATGAAAAAATTATTTTGACTCTTTTTTTATCTGTAGCAGTAAAGGCTGCAATTTGTAAGTAATAATGAGTGTGTTGTGTTTTGTCTTTTTATTTATTTTTTCTAATATTTTTTTTTTAATGTACCTAATGCTAATATAAAAATCAAGTCTGACGTCATGATTTTAATCAAGGATGGTAACATACTAATTAATCATTGTGCAACATCTTATCAAATACAATTAATCCAATGGTCATCATTTTTGTAGGATTAACTTCCATAATCTTCATCATCGTTTCAACCGAAAGACGTCCACTGCTGGACATAGACCTCCCCCTAGCGTCGCCACATTAACCGGCCCCGTGCGACCCTCATTCAGCGGATCCCTGCAACCTTCACCAGGTCATCGGTCCACCTAGTGGGAGGCCTTCCAACGCACCGTGTTCCGGTTCGGTAAGATTAACTTTGCGTGAATATAAAACAGGTAGGTTAGGTACATTAACTACAGTCAAAGAGAACTCATTGCTGCCTCCGAAGATGCCATGGAAGTGACGAAGTATGGAAGTATTAGGCCATTTAATAGCACCATTGACAAGAAGTAGAAGAGTATCAAAGCCAGCTTAAGTTTTCGAACGCCATAGCATAAACGCACACGCGTGCCCTCCACGGCAAGTCACAATTTTACCTACCATTTTGTCCCAGTTGTGTGGATTGACGTACAGGGCACGCGCTTGCTTGTCACGTATAGTAAAAGCGCAATGTCCTGATTTCAGGAGTCTTATAATGATGTTGACGATTTAGAACCATTAGGGTCCAATGCGAGAGAGAAGCTATACAGGGTGTAACAGAAAGGGCAAAATCGGCTGTCCCATACATTTGGGTCGAGTAGGTATTGAAATTTTGTATGGGACAGCTGAAATTTTTTTTCGCATTTACGATATTGGACCCATGGAGGAAGTTGTTCAGTTTGATGGTCTGCAGCATATCCTTTCATATGACTATACCGTTTCTGTTACACCCTGTAGAACATTTATCATCATCTCTTTTTCGCAATAGTTGTCTCCCTCTCCACCTCCAGATGAATAAGCCGGTGTTTTTAATCGTTGGCATAATTTTATTACTCGGCGAAAATGGTCATATAAATTAAATCATTTCGTATGAGGCCTGGTTTTTGTCAATAACTGTAGAATTAAAAGTCAGTTGGTATGAAATTATCGACTACTTTTATTTCTAACATTTATTTTCGTTCAGTACAAATTTTAACCAAAATACCAATAATAAATTAGCTCGTCGCTAAATAATAACAGCCGCTCGGATCGATCTTTAGTTTGTCTGTGGATGGTTGACCACCCATCACATACCGAGTTTCCTCCGTGCCTCGGAAAGCACGTTTAGCCGTTGGTCCCGGCTGTCATTTGTAGATCTTTGACAGTCGTTACAGTTAGTCAGTGGCCCAAAAATGACAACCAGCCTTACCAAGGGGTATCGTATTACCTAGTACAAACTGGGTTGTGGAGGTCAGATAGGCAGTCGCTCCATGTAAAATACTGGTATTCAGCTGCATCCGGTTAGACTGGAAGCCGACCCTAACATAGTTGGGAAAAGGCAGGCAGATGATGACCAGTACTAAATTATAAAAAAAATATATACAAAGTTAATAATATCCCAAATAACATATTTAACTGCAACTTTAACCAATAAAAACGTTTTTTGTCACGGCCAGTAATGCCAATTGCCAATTCTCGTACAATGATGCTGCAATATGGCATATTGCCAGAATTGTACAGTCAATAGCAAAAACATGTAAACAATTTATCCAACGTTCAAAAACCGTGCTCCTGCAAATATACACGTTCACGCACACATCTACACTAAAACCATGCTCATCGTTCCTAGTACGTCACGAGTCGTCGTCTAGTTAACTATGATAAAAAAAAAATAGAATTGTGCCTTCCTGTGAAGTGAAAACTTGTAAAAACATTAGCAAATCATATAAAAAGTCTCACGGAGACACTTGTAAGTACTTGAAATAACATCGTGTTTTAATTGATTAACTATGAATTTTGTAACAAACGAAAGCAGTGACATCAAGTGCGAGGGTAGCCATAATATGATTTCAAATTTCCCCATTAAATATGATTTCTTACTTCGAGTTATTATACTCCTGTCTTCTTTTTTATGTATTTAATATTTTAGATTTTCAATTAATACTGAACTAAAAAGTAAATGGATAGTAGCTAAAAGAAATAGTCGGAATGATCCAGAATAGCAATCGAAAACCAGCATGGTTTGTTCCGATCATTTTAATAATAACGATCTTCATTAATTTACTCATTTTTATTTACGCGCATTTTTGCCTTTTTCTCTGTATAACGCTCATTCATTTATATAAAGTTTGAAAGTTGTTCAGTATGATGATCTGCAGCATATCCGTTCATATGACTATACCTTTTCTGTTACATCCTGTATATAGACAAGGGTAGGAGAAAAATGATTAATATTAAAACAATTAATTAGAAGGTTCACTGTGTATATGTAAAGATGCTATTTCTATCTACAATAACTAAAATCGCTATCAATACTTCAAGAGAAATCCATTGGTCAATTTAAAAAAAGTACACACATATTTCTGCCCTTGAGTGTACAGTTGGCTATACGGTACATTGCCAACGTGCGACATACAAGTTGAGTCACTAACAGGTGGGCAAGCTGTTTATTTGTGTTGTTAACTTCAGTGCGTTGTTTATACTTATATGGTAAATGTTTATTTTTCATGCTAGTTGTACCTTATTAATAAATTATAGAGGGTGGAAGCGACACCGACGCGAAAACAGTTACCACGTATCATTCTGAGCCCCCCCACATAGAATTTTTTTCATTGGTGTTTATTTTTCATGCTAGTTGTATTTAATTAACAAATTATACAAGGTGGAAGGGAGACCGACGTGAAAACGGTTACCACATATTCAGTACATCATTCTGAGCCCTCCACATAGAAATGTTTCAACGGTAATATAAAAAAAATCTACTGTTCCATGCATTTTGTTCAAGTAGGTATTTCACTTTTGTAGGAAACAGCTGTTTTTTTTAATAACCAATGAAAAATTTCTGTGTAGGGGCTCAGAATGATGTACTGAATACGTGGTAACCGTTTTCGCGTTGGTGTCCCATCTACCCCGTATTCAGGAAAATAGCATTGCCTGTTTAGAGATTATCAGTGGCCCCAAAGTCTGACAACCAAGGGGTACTGGGTATTGTACTATTGTATTGACAAGTAGTACTAACTGGGTTGTGGAGGTCAGATAGGCAGTCACTCCATGTAAAATACTGGTATTCAGCTGCAACCAGATAGACTGGAAGCCCAACCCAATATAGTTAGGGAAAGGCTAGACAGATGATGAGCATTGCCTGTCTAGAGCCTAGGGCTATAAAATGACTTACTTTATTTATTTATTTAGTTGACTTTGCATGGCATTTATATATGTTTTAATTTTGATTTGTTCTTAATTCTATTTTGATTATGTTTTAAATTTTAATTTGGATTTTGTTTTTTAATTTTATTTTGATTATGTTTTTTAATTTTAATTTGGAATTGTATTTAATTTAGTTTATTTGTACCTATGATCCAAAGTTGATTGAAATAAAGAAATAATAAAATAATTTAACACTAGGTGAACACCCAAACCAGCTTGTGTTATGTAATATTTATCCGTGGTGCTAGACAGCAGGGCTGGGTGGCTTTTCCCAGTTGTAAACTTCCCTTTGTGTCTATTGGCTTTGTTTTTTTCTGTCTCCTGCTATGATATGGAGGGAAGTGGAAATTTTGGTTTGGTTTGATTTGTCAAGTACGAGCAAGCTAGCAAATGCAAGGGTTTCTTCACTGTGGCCCAAGTGGACCAGCTCGATAGAAATACATTCAATAATACAGATGAACTGAAGCAGCTAGACGATAATAATAATAATCTGTATTTGAGTACAAGTCACTAAGATCAGTGTGCTACATGAATCATAGTGACTCACATTAAATATTTCTGATTTTCTTATGTCATCCGTTGGAAATCAAGCTCGTGGCTTGTTAGATAAACATGGGATATATTACCAAGCTATTCAGATACGTCATGTAAATATAGAAAAATAAATAATCTATCTTGGAAAGATAAGGTCTGCCACATGCCCAATGAGCTATGGGCAATAACCACTTCCTGGAGCCCTGACACAGCCAGAAGGCGTTGTGGCTGACCTCGTAGAAGATGGTGGGACCAGCCGGACAAAACCAACGACCAGTGGACCACAACTGGAAGTCATGGGGAGAGGCCAAGGAAACTAAAAAAAAAGTTTCTCAACGACCTTAGGCCCAAAAATTACAACTGTATTTTGATGAGGGAAGAATAAATGCTCTTAAATCAGGAAGCTACTCAATGACCTAACCACCCTGATTACAGTATGTATTTAGTAAAACAATTTACACGCAACATTTAAAATTTAATGTGCTGTAAGTACACAAAAGGTGATTCACCATACCGTGAATCACTATTTGTTGGTCTAGTTAACTTCAATTGTTTTTCAATGCTTTAACACAACACACAACTATACTATACTATATATTACAGTGGCGAAGGTTCCATATAACTCGATTCCTACCGGCTTCCCTTTGAAAAATGGCATAGTCAGTACTCTATTGACAAATAATATAATCACCTTTAAGATTTGTACTCCGGCTTACCTCTTAAAAAAATTGACCTTTCGCTACTGATATATTATTATGATTTAAATAAGTTTGGATTTAAAAGGTAATCTACAGAACAACTGGTACAATTTTGAAAATTCTTTCACTAATGGGAACCTACATTATCCCTGAGTGTCATAGGCTGTATTTTAAACGTTTTCGTGGGATAATTCAAGACCATAACGCGAGCGAAGTCGGCAGGCAAAAGCTAGTACAAAATATATTACGAAATTCTTTTCAATGACGTCAAAATGTTTGCAATTAACCTCACATACTTGACATAGGATTTGACCTACATTTTAACAAACAAAAACGTTTGAAATACTGCATTTTCCTTTTCAATCATATTACAAAAGGCTTCAAACCGGAACACAAGTAAAAAAAAGAATTACCTTCAACAAAGACGACGAAAATTGCATTTTTTTGCTTCGATAAATTTACCGCTTCCGCGATACTGCCGCCGTACCAATGCATCGTAGTGAGACCGACGCGGTAGTTTTCTAGCTCAGTTATAAACTATGAGTGATGATTATTCCTATTTTAGACGAATTCACAATGTTTGGTTTTTACAAAAATATTACGGCGACATGACACAACAAATTTTGACAGCTGACGTGTTTATTTTTGTTCTTTTTCTTGCCGCTGCAAAAGTGCGTTTGGAAATCACAATTTTGATGTAAAACTTCTGTGATTGTTAGAATATTCTAATAATTAGAGAGGACGATGAAATTGTTTAAATATTTAAGGTAATAATAAATCTGTGACAAAATTATGGTTCCGTTAAATATATTTAGATTAAGTTTATTTGAGTATAGGTCTTGTTTAAATTTTCAATGTTCTGAACGTGACGCTGAAAGTGCTATGAACCAACTCAAATACAAAACCGTATTCGTAGAAGTATATTCTAATTAGAATCGAACTGTCAAAATAGGCCGGGTAATACTTGAAGTGAGTTGAATGATTTATGACGTTGTCTATGGTTAATTCCATGTGACCTTGGAAATTGCTACTCGACGCTAGATGACGCTGCACGTTTCATGTATTTTTACATTTTAGAAACTCTACAAGGGCTATTCGATAATAGATGGCGTGCACCTTTCAAATAATTGTCGCTAATGGATTCTGCGTCCGCTGTGAGGGTTCTTGCATTTAGGGATGTCGGAAGTGAAGAAAAATATCGATATATTGATGTATCGATATTTATTAAAATATCAATGTCGACGTCGATATATCGAGGAAAATTATCGATATATCGGTCAAATTTTCATAAAATTTTGCGTTTTTTAAATAATAGTGTATTTAGCTCAATATTATCAATAGAATTTTTTATACAAAATGTACATTATTTTAATGTACAAAAATCTCAATAAAAATGAAGGAATTTTTTCAGTATTCCTTTTTTTTAGGCAATAATTATCTTCTAAAGAAAGCTGTGTCGACAATAGATTTGTAAGCTATTGTTAAAATTTCAACCGCCAGATGTGACCTGGTGTGACCATGACCCAATTGATCAGTTCCCAATATAGTTACTTTTTTTTTGTTCGTTCGTATCCTTTACGGTTTTGGATTCCAGTGACTTAAATATATAAAAAAATATATTGTTTTTGATACAATTTTCGATGTTGGATATTTTGTATCGATATAGCGAAATTTCGGATCAAAATATATCGGCTAAAAATATCGAAATATTCAATTAAAAATATCGACATATCGAACGTTCGTTTCGATCGTTTTTACCAAGCCTACTTGCATTCAATTCTAGAATCGGCAATTTATTTAACAAAAGAAAACGTACATTTTAAAAATCGCTGCTCGTGGTATTATAATGAAGTCAATTTGTGTGTTTCTATAAAGAACGAAAGGAAAAATAAACATACAAGACTTACATCTAGCTTCTGAAACTGAAGCACCTACCTAGGTCCCTAAAGTACCTAACTAACCAACCTACTTCTTCTTTACCGTGTGGCCGCCCATGGGCCTCTGACTTGGCTTTACATACCGTCGAGAATTATCTCACAGGCATGCTGGTTTCCTCACGATGTTTTCCTTCACCGAAGCAAGTGATAATCATACTTACGCACATGAATCCGAAAAATCAGAGGTGCGTGTCTTAAGTTCGATCTTGTGACGACTTGGCAGTCCGGCGGTCACACCACTAGCCTATCACTGCTTTCCAGCGTCAATTACTTAATTAACTAATTAGGTACCTATAATTTCACGAATTCATTCAGTAGGTATTTTCTTATTGAAGCAAGTTAAAAGGTTTTTATTTAACTAAATCCATCTAAAATCGAACTCTGTATGGTGTCCGGACGTAAAGAATAGCACCATCCCATATCTTCCCGTGGGTGTCGTAAGAGGCGACTAAGGGACTTACCAGAGTATGGGCAGCAGCGTTCTCTGATTTTACAACAACCATACTGCGATCGCCAACCCGCCTGCCAAGCGTGGCGATTATGGCAAAACCCCCCTTCTTGGGGGAGGCCTATGTCCAGCAGTGGACTTTTCGGCTGAAATGATGATGATGATGAAAATCGAACTAACTAATCACGACAGAAACGTCACCATCCTCCAACCGTAATCAACTAAAACACATTCACATTCTATGGTATGTACATTCACAACGACACGACAGTTCGAGGCGCGACGCATCTCTTTCAAAAGAATTCTAATTAACATTCTTAGTGTAAAGAAGCATGCGAAACGATCAATAAGATGTCGTCGATGCGTTAGTTTGTTTCATTAGAGATCTAATTTTGTGCTCGTTTACAATTAACAAAGCCATCAATGCTTAACGAGCAATTGTAACGAGTTTGAGGGGTGTGTTGTACCGTGTCCGTTTTTCAAGCCAAACTATACATACATATGTTACGGCTAAAAGCCGAAGTAAGGTTACACCTTTTTTGGGGAAACTCGACAAACAAAGAAATTGCGTTTAAAGCACAATAGAGATGTATACGAGCTATGTTTAACTTATGGGCATTACATGGCTCAAATCCCAAAAACAGCGTATGTTCAAAGAAATTTGTTGATTAATCCCTTCGTGCGTTTTACAAATAAATTGTATTGTTTAAAATTTAAATAAACCTTCTCAATTTTTTTTGGTTAATCGTAGAAAATAGGTCCTTTTTCAACCTTAATTGTAAATTATCTCTGTAACGGCTGAATAGATCGGCATGAATTTTGTAACAACAAATACGTAATGATATACTTAACAATCTGTATTGTTTTTTTTTCTGTTATTTCTTTTAATATTTTTAAATAATAAATAAAAACCGAAATTTTGCGAAATGTGCGGGGCAAGTCAACAAAAACCAGTACAGGGATCAAATCATCAAGGTCATCGAGCAATGTAATGCCCTTAAAATCGAGGTATTCCTCGTAGCGCTCCCGTTTTGAAACGCTCCCATCTAAGCGCTCCCGTTTTGTTCCTCCAAGCGCTCCCAAAAGGAGCGCTTCGAGGAACGATTAAAAATATTAAAATTTATTTCCTCGAAGCGCTCCCACGTTTAAAAATAGGGAAAAGCATGAAGTAATGAATTATATCGATAATTTTTAAAAACTCATGTGTGCATCATCGACATCGAAGTTGCTTAACCAAATTACGAAATTGAGAGAATAATATCTTTTTGCTTTCGGCACTCTTATGTGTATACAAGGACCAATGTTATTGTGTAGGTATTCAAAGAGGATGTTATAAATAAAACGCATAGATATACTTAATATAAATTATATACGTATAATAATTTTGACTGGCCTGTTGGTCTAGTGGTCAGTGACTCTGACTGCTATGCCGGAGGTTGTGGGTTCGATTCCCACCCAGGACAAATGTTTGTGTGATGAGCATGATCATTTGTTCTGTGTCTGGGTGTAATTTATCTATATATGTATGTATTTAGAAATATATAAGTATGTTTATCAGTTGTCTAGTACTCATAACACAAGCTCTGCTTAGCTTGAGACTAGACGGCGTTGTGTGATAGTTGTGGAATATTATTATTATTATATTATTATTAATCACATACGGTTACGTAAACACAAGTTCGGGCAATGCTCGGCTGGGTTCGTGCGAATTCGTTAAACGCGACTCTCTAGGATACAATGGGGAGGCGGGGTTACGGTTTGTATGTGTGTGTGCAGGACTCACACGCCGCGCGCGCCGCATCTTTAACTCTTAGTTAAGAAGTTAGTATCGCTATTTTTGGCAAAAATTAATTATAAAATTGTTTTAACCATTTTATCAATCGCATAGGTAGCATCACCGTTGAGCGCAATACGTTACTGGATCCCGGCTCAGAGCAGGTGATTTTAGTCAGTAGGTGGTTTTAGTCAGTAAGAGTCTGACACTCTCTCGCCCCGCCTAGGACAAGGAAAGTCATTTCTACCATTGACGTAAACGATAGACACCTCATTGCCTTATTTCTACGAAAAACTTCCGAAAAAAAACATTGAGGTGTGCGGGGAAGGGGGTAGTAATGGGAAACATAATGGAGAGAAATCATAAGCTTTCTAAAGAATAAAAAAATATGAATAGGTACATATGTCGGTAGATTATATTCATCTATTTGGTGGACTAAAGGATCTACAATAAAACAAAAAAAAAATTAATTACCAAACCCGTGCGAAGCCGGGACGGGCCGCTAGTTGTATATTATAACAATGTGTTCAACTTATTATCGATAATTTCAGTTAGTATAGTCCCATCTCTATCCGAAAGTTAATCATGGGAGCGCTTCGAGGAAATAAATTTTAATATTTTTAATCGTTCCTCGAAGCGCTCTTTTTGGGAGCGCTTGGAGGAACAAAACGGGAGCGCTTAGATGGGAGCGTTTCAAAACGGGAGCGCTACGAGGAATACCTCTTAAAATCGACAGAAAACTGCAAACCGGTATTTATAAAATACAAATTATTAACATTACCGTCTCTGTACATTTTTGAAGTAGCATCTTTTGTAAAAAGTAACCCCCAACTATTTCCACGACTATCAGACGCGTTTCCACGCAACAGACGCGACAATAGCCAACTTTGCTTACACTCAGCAAAAACTGCTCTAATGTCGAAAAACTTTTTTTGTATGGCCCCTAAGATTTACAACAAAATACCTCAGTCTTACAAAGCAAATTTATTTCAAAACAAGATTCGGAATTTATTAACATACAAATGTTACTATAATATGACTTCCTATCGGATACCTTTTGATATATTTTACCTTCCGATATTTTTTTTTTTACCTTTTGATATATTTCACCTTATATTTCATTCTATTCTCATGACAATTGGACAATTTGTATTTTTTTTTTTTTTTTTTTTTGTATTTGTATTAAGAGAATAATATGCCAACATTAGTTAATATGAATATATAGTTACCTAGAAAAAAAATAGCTAAAATAGATATGTTTTAATTTGTATAATTGTAAAAGAAAAACCAAATTTGTACACACCTCACATGGTAAAACATGTACGGACCTACCCTACCCAACTCACTAAGATCTTGCATGCTCAATTTGTGTGTAAACGCATGTTTTTATCAAATAAATTATCTCTATCTTTACCTTATTCTAGCCGGCTGTACTAGATGCGGCATTTGGAGGTTGGAGGTTTGATGCAACCAATTTGGATGTAGCGTTTGGTCACAGTCACAGTTCTAACCTAACCTAACGTAATCCATTTGGTCGGTATTAAAAGATTCAAGATTCTTTATTTTGCATGAAATATGGTACATGATGGTCTTTTAAATAAAAAGTTTCTCATTTTTCGCTGACTTCCTTCAGCATGCAAACTTAAAATTAAAATACCTAACACAATATACTCTTCGTTTAGGAACCTAGTTAGAAAAAAATAACAAAATATTTAAGAAACATTAAAAATAGTGTGGAGGATAAGGTAATAAAATTAGAAAAAAAAAATAACAAAGACAGAAGGCTAGTAAACATCAATAAAATAAGAACAAAAAAACCATTACAAATGGGTTTATAAGTCAAAAACTCATTAATTGTATAGAACACATTATTAAAGAGCCATTTCTTCAGTTTCATTTTGAAGTAATTAATTGATAGTTAGTAGTAGACATGCTATAGCAATTGTTTTGAGAGAGATAAAAAGGATACACAACTGTTACCGGCCGCACCTAGCTATAGCCGGTTAGAACTAGCTGTAACCTTACTTAGCCGGCTAGAACTAGCTGTAACCTTACTTAACCGGCTAGAACTAGCTGTAACCTTACTTAGCCGGCTAGAACTAGCTGTAACCTTACTTAACCGGCTAGAACTAGCTGTAACCTAACTTAGCCGGCTAGAACTAGCTGTAACCTTACTTCGGCTTTTAGCCGTTAACATATACAAATAAATAAAATTGTAAGTGTCTGTTTGTAATTTCAAAACAACGGCTTTTTTACCCAACTACCTCGAAGCCAAAACGAAGGGGTTTTAGCAGACTATGTATGTATGTATGTATTTACGTATGTTCCTCCGTAGCGCCTAAACTAATCATTCGATTTTGACGAACAAGGTGTCAATCGATTCGTTATTATGCCCGGATAACATAGGCTACATTTTAAGGGACTTCAACAATAGGAGGAGTCGTAGTTTAATTAGTGCGTGATTTTTCAGTAGTCGGGTTTTTTAGTTGTTGTATAACCACACAAATTCTTGTTTGCTGAATGCATATGAAAGTATACAGGATGCAAACGGACCCTTCATGAAGCCGTCAACTAAGTATTCTGTACATCAAACTTTACGCAAAAATTATTGCTGGGAAACTACTTTATTTTGGGGTGAAAAATCACGTTTTACGGTAGGACTTGATGTAACGCACTCAAAGGTTTGTGCTGATGGATGGATTGAATAGTACGGGGGTCGTGGAGGCGTGTAAAGTAAAAATCTTCATTAAAAATACGTATTAAAAAAAAAAAACTTGTGAAAAGTTGGAACTTTGACCCCCAATATCTCCGTAATTAGAAGGCTCCCAGGTATGGTCTAGAACAAAAAAATGATCGCAAAGACGGGGAGAACAAGTGCCTTTCGGCTTCGTTAAGGGTCTATTTACACCCTTTATACGGTACTAATACTTCACTGGCAGATAGCTGATGTTACAAACAGTAACTTCGGCTACTTTTATTTTAGAAAAAGGATTAGGATTTCCTGCAAAAAAAATATCCATTGAAATTGTTAACAAAATCCGATTCAAAGTGGGATGTAATATTTTATGATAATAATTTCACGCGGGACGAAGGTCCGTGGAGCTTGTGGATAAATAATAAGCCACAAGGGCTGATCTTCAAGGTTAAGCCGCGCTTTCAAGGTCGGTCTGTGGATGGATACCGAGTTTCCTCATCATCAGCCTATAGCAGTCCACTGCTGGACATAGGCCTCCTCAATCGCACGCCATTTAACTCGACTTTCAGCAACTCTCATCCAGTTGCTACCAGCCACCCTGCGAAGATCGTCACTCCACCGAGCCTGAGGGCGTCCCACCTTACGTTTGCCGATTCGCGGTCTCCACTCAAGAACACGTCTACCCCAACGGTCATCGGTTCTACGGCAAATATGACCGGCCCATTGCCACTTCAGCTTACTTATTCTGTGAGCTATGTCGACAACTCTGGTCCTCTGTGAGTTTCCTCCGTGCCTCGGAAAGTACGTTAAGCTGTTGGTCCCGGCTGTCATTTGTACATTGCACGAAAGTCTGACAACCAGTTTTTAACCGACTTTAAAAAAAGAGGAGAAGTTCTCAATTTGGAATTTTTTTTTTTTTTTGAAAGAGTGTACTCCCAAGTTGGTCCCGTAGAAATATTGTCATGATCTGATCATGGACTTTGGAGATATGGAACGGAACTCTTCAATCAAATACAGCAAATCTGGCGTGATTGCTGCAATCGCTTGGATGTTTATTCTTTACACAACATCATAACACGGTACATGGTTTGTCGTCCACTAATTATTTCAGTAGCCAATTTTCAACACCTTTAAATTGAAATTATTTTCGCTCGTTTAAATACTACCCATTTTAAAACATTAAAATACTAATTGGATTTACTATCCCATCGATCATTATTTGTCAACCCTATTCCGAAGCTGTCAAAGTGATTGATACAAATGGGCGTGAGTTTTGACGTTTGTTTTGGCGCGAACAGATCGGGGCGCGTTCGTTTCAAGTTGCAAGTATTTAGTACAATCAATGGCTTATTTATTTTTAGTGATTTTAAATCGTGTGCCACCGTTTAGGTTTGTAGATAATGATGCTTGTTTATAATTGGCAAGTACCACACTCTGTAAATAACATTGGTAAGTGACCATTATCCTGTATATCCGTTTTCAGCTAATCAACAACAAAGCTTACAGACTAAAACTCATTTTAACTGCTGTCATTGGTTGACCAAAAAACCGGGTCGGACTCGCTCATGAAGGGTTCTGTACCATCGTAGGAGCTCTTTTAATTTATAATTTATTTTTATTGTGGAGTTAGTTGTATTTGTTTTAGCGGCAACAGAAATATACACACTCTGCGAAAATTCCAAATATCTACTTATTACGGATCATGAGATACAGCCCGCTGACAGACAAAGTGTCCACCAGTCGGTCCCAGTAAGGATCGGTGGATGTCTTCGATTTTTTTCCAGAACGTTCCGGTTTTCTCTCTCTCACAATGTTTTCCTTCCCTGTTTTGTGAGCAGCGGTGATTAAATAAGCTAGGTAATCAAAGTAAAATACCTGCCTGAGTTCGAAGGCATGACCACATCACCTGCCTAGCCTTTTCCCCCAATAAAGTTGGGAAAAGGCTAGGCAGTACCAGTATTTAACATAAAGCGGCTGCCTATCTGACCTCAACAAGCTTTCTCTTGAATCACCCTATCTATTAAAAAAAACCGCTTCAAAATCCGTTGCGCAGTTTTAAAGATCTAAGCATACATAGGGACAGACAGCGGGAAGCGACTTTGTTTTATACTATGTAGTGATAGGGATTTCGTTCATCAAAGGTAAATTTTATTTTAATAAGATCCTTATTAGTAATTATTACGTTTTAAATTCCCATGGCATTAAAACAAAGCACCAAATCACTAACTATACTTGTGCAAGTCAAACAAGACTAATAATACCTCCTCAACTCAACCAATACGTCTGAACCCAGCACAGCTGTCAACCATTTTTAGATTCAAAGGCGCGAAAACACTCCATTTCACGTCTCATTGACATTTTAAAACGTAATTCACACTTGCAAGTAAAATGTTGCCACAGTAATAAACTGCGGCAAGCGATGCGTGTTGCCAGCGTCGAAAACAAATTGTTTAATTGCCATGTTTATTAATAGAATGCGTTTAAAGTGAGGATTTCTAATTAGGGCTGTTGACAATGTGAGTTGACGGGGTTTTAATTATGTTATGGAGTTTTTTTTTGTGTGGAAGACGAGTTTGTAGGTGTCTATGTGATGTGAACTATTTATTTTTAACGTGTAGGCCAATTACTTACGGATAATAAGCTACTCAATTATTCCCAGGGCAGATTTGTTGATATAACTTTAAGATTTTCTTTCACAGTTTTTTCTAACTGCTACAAAAGTCTCAATAAATTTAATATTTTGATTTGCGCTGCGGTGGCCCATTGGTGGCGGCCCCGACTTACGAACAGTGAGTCGTGGGTTCGAACGCAGGCAGACGCATTACTTTGTGTAATTTATTTCATCGCCACTACTCTCAAAACGCTGAAGAAAAACATCGTGAGGAAACGCCGCATGTCCTAGAACCAAAAAAAATCTAAGCTATGTGACATCTACCAAGCCGCACTGGGCCCGCGTATCAAACTAAGATACCCCATGCAAAAATTATTGCTGGGAAACGATTTTTTTTTGGGGTGAAATATCATGTTTTATGGTAAAACTTAATGTAACACACTCAAGCCGTTGTGCTGATGGATGCATTGAATAGGGTCATGGAGATATTTAAAGAAAAGTTATAACCTTAAAAACTAGTATTTTTAAAAAAACTTGTGAAAAAGGAACTTGGACCCCCAATATCTCCGCAACTAGAAGATTCCCAGGTATGGTCTACAAAACAAAAATGATCGTAATGACGGGGAGAACAAGTACCTTTCAGCTTCGTTAAAGGTCTTGTTACACCCTTAAGTCATTAAACCCATTTGGACTTAGTATAAGTTGGATATTTCAATTATAGAGGAAGGCTATAGTCTATATAAAATTAAACTACGACTAACAGGAGCCGAGCAAAAAGAAAACAAGCCTGAAACGGCGGATGAAACCGGGGGGCACAGCTATTTTCCCATATTGTTGCTGAGACAGCACCTGTTTATCTTTAACAAGCCAGAAAATGTCTGTTAGCAATAACGTTTCATAGCTTTGATTACTTTGTCGTCTGCCTGGAAGATGGTGACAGATTTAACGGTAAATGCTTTCCGCTTTGTAGCAAACCAGGTGTGCATACTTTTACACTTAAGACACCTTTGTTTTAATGGATACCAGACAGCAGCCAGTACGGTCAAATAGAGATCAAATCACTTAAATATTTTGACTAAGATTTGTAAACAATGTGTCAACAATACCCCATTACTTTGCACTGTATTAATTTCGTTCTTTTAGCCACTTTCTGGTTAACCTAGCTTTGTCAATGAAACTCTGTTATTGGCTTAAGAGATAATTGTCATCATCTCGCTGTAAATTTTCAGTGTATGCAGACTTTAAGATGCTAGTTACTTTGTCGCAACTGCATTGAGCTGTTCATTGATAGTGGGGTGAAATTTCACTTAAAATATCATATTAAGAATAAGCTGTTGAGTTTCCAATAAATAAATAAATACTAACGCATAGTCATCATGGCCTGTAGCATGTTACTTGGTGTCGGCGCAACACGTTTTTTTCATCCATTCTCCTCTGTCAGCCGTCACGCTATCGTTTACACCTTTTTCTTTCAAATCATTCCTCACACAATCCATCCATCGTTTCCTTGGGCTTCCTCTCCCTCTCCGTCCATCAACATTTATATTCGTGCTAGAATATAATGTTTTTTGACTAAGTGAAGAAGAAAAAAAAATTACAAAAAGTTTTTATTAGACACAGGATAAAACAAAAATAAAATAGTTGAATCACTACATAGTATAAAACAAAGTCGCTTCCCGCTGTCTGTCCCTATGTATGCTTAGATCTTTAAAACTACGCAACGGATTTTGAAGCGGTTTTTTTTAATAGACAGAGTGATTCAAGAGGAAGGTTTATTTGGATATATTGCACCCGTGCAAAGCCGGGGCAGTCGCTAGTTTACAATAAAACAAAAAGTGGTACCTAATATAATTTACTTGTACTGTATGGTGTCGGACGTAAAGAATAGCACCATCCCATATCTTCCCGTGGGTGTCGTAAGAGGCGACTAAGGGAGTTACCAGAGAATGGGCAGCAGCGTTCTCTGTGCTTTTTTTAACAACCGTACTGCAATCGCCAACCCGCCTGCCAAGCGTGGCGATTATGGCAAAAACCCCCCTTTGGGGGAGGCCTATGTCCAGCAGTGGACGTCTTTCGGCTGAAATGATGAATATAATTTACTGGGCTAGGTACTGTAAAAAAACCGGCCAAGTGCGAGGCGGACTCGTCCATGAAGAGCTCCGTGTCATCGTAGTAGGGGAGCCCCCTTTAATTATTAATTTATTATTTGTTGTTATAGCGGCAACAGAAATACACATTCTGTGAAAATTTCAACTGTCTACCTATTACGGATCATGAGATACAGCCCGCTGACAGACGGACGGACAGCGGAGGCTTAGTAATAAAATAAGGTTGGCCATTTGGTTACGCTTCGGCTACGAATACCTAGAAATTGACCTCCCTACCAACCAATATTGATAGGTTGGGTTGATTTTATTTTATAGCAAAATGTAGCCATGGTTGGATTACAGCGTAGCAGTAATGGGGGTTGATCTACCCCTTGAGTTTTGTTGTAAATAGTTTGTATGAGGTTTTTCCTAAAGTTGATATTTAGAAAATTTGGAATTTAATTTTTTTTTGACATTTGATATTTTATGTAGACAATTCTTGATTTAGTAGGTTTTTTTGTTGTTTTTTTTTTGACAATGGAATTTAATTATTCGGTCACAAAATTTGCATGCCGAATTAAGTAGGCGGAATATGCTGAACTATTGTGTACCTGTGTGTTATAAAATCTGTAAAATACCGTATTTCAAGCTAATAAAATGAATCTGAATCTAAGTTTTATACATATTTGTGAATGCATGTCTCCTTTTTGCATGTTGCCATAATCAAAATATTATGTCTCAAAATTAAATTAAAAATAACGTTTTAGTGTAACTGCCCATTAGTATCATAACCACCCTTTATAAATACACCCTTACATTACAGCGGGAGAATTGTTTCAACGATCGATTGAATTTAAACAATAAAAGAGGGTGACACCACCAATTGTTGACCCTAGTTTTTTGCACTCGATTTAAGATGGCACTCTTTTGAATGCATTTGATTTTGGTTACCGATTCGATAGTCGTCAACTCGGTGTATACAGGGTGTAAACGGACCTTTCACGAAGCCGTCGACCAAGCATTCTGTACATCAAACTAAGTAACCCCACGCAGAAATTATTGCTGGGAAACGATTTTCTTTTTGGGGTGAAATATCATGTTTTATGGTAAAACTCAATGTAACACACTCAAAACATTGTGTTGATCGATTCATTGAATAGTAAACGGGTCATGGAGGTATTTAAAGAAAAGTTATAATCTTAAAAACTAGTATTATAAAAATACTTGTGAACAAATTGGAACTTTGACCCCCAATATCTCCGTAACTAGAAGGTTCCCAGGTATGGTCTAGAACAATAAAATGATCGCAAAGACGGGGAGAACAAGTGCCTTTCGGCTTCGTTAAGGGTCTATTTACACCCTTTATTGTGAAAAATTTGTTGATAAAACGACATTATCCGACGAGCTCTTGTATCCGTCGCGCGTCGGCGTTCCAGCTGTATTAGAACACAATGGCTTGGCACGCGACGATGGCAAAAGACCTGGGTGTCTTGTTTCCATGGAAGATGGATAGGCCTTTAGTGTGGGACGCAACATGTGTCGATACTCTTGCGTCATCCCATCTTCCTAGCTCATCGTGTTATGCTGGGGCTGCCGCTGCAGAGAGCCTCAAGCGGCGTAAATATAGTATAACCTTATTGGAAACTATATTTTCGAGCCGTTTGGAGTTGAAACTCTAGGACAACGATCCGAGTGCTCACAGCCTTTTCAAGGAAATTTCAAATCGCTTAGTTGACACTTCACGTGACGCAAGGGCTGGCTTTTACCTTGGCCAAGGGCTTAGCGTTGTCTTACAACGTGGCAACGCCGTCAGAGGACGAGTTTTTGGACGCCATTTTTGAAGTTTATTGTTGTTACTTTAGATTATTTTAATTTATAAATGTATGTAATAGTTAGCTAATAAATTACCTACCTTAAATTAATATTTTTTCAAAATTCGTAATTCGGATTGAGATTATGGTAACATTTTGAATATAATGAGAAACTTTATTGTGATAAAAGTGAACGAGTATTAAAAAACATGTTTCTTTGGGAAAGTTGTTTGTTATCATGAGTACAATCACGTGTTTAAGTATCGGTCACTAATTACCAGTCACCGTATATGTATAATCCAAACTGCAGAGTAATATCTCAACTCATACAAAGACGAAATACGTATTTAAATATCACGAAGCTTGGTCACTGCATGTCCGCGAATAGAATTCTAATTTCAAATATTATTGATGACGTGACTAACCATGAATCGATGCTTAAGCACGGCTCACACCCGCTCGTTATCAAATTATATATTGATTACACAAATGAGCGTACAGAGCTATGAACGGATGGAGTTGCCAGTGTAAAATTATGAAATATTTTAAGTTTTCTAAGTTCCAATGAGCAGCGGTGGCCCCGACTTACGAATAGTAAGTCGTGGGTTCGAACCCAGGCAGGCGCATTACTTTGTGTAATTTATTTCATTACCACTGCTCCCAAAGCGGTGAAGGAAAACATCGTGAGGAAACCGGCATGTCCTAGAACCAAAATTCGAAGACATGTGACATCTACCAACCCGCACTGGACCCGCGTAGTGGATTATAGCCCATTCCCTCTCATAGAGAGGAGGCCTGTGTCCCAGCAGTGGGAACGTTATAGGCTGATTATGCTATGCTTTGCGAAATTACAATAGTTAAATACTTTCCTAGTTTCGTAGACAGTTAAAAAATAGGCTAGGTTTTGATTAAAGGTATCCTCAACAGAGTCTAGATTTAAAATAACCCTAGAGGTAGTTTAAATACCATCATTGTAATGTATCTCTGTAGCTTACGCCCCCGGCTTTGCCCGCGTGTAGCTCGGTAATGTCCCACGGGATCGTACTACCGGGATAAAAAGTTTTGTATGTGTTATTCCAGGTTATAAGCTATCTGTGTGCCAAATTTCATCCAAATCCGGTCAGTAGGTTTTGCGTGAAAGAGTAACAAACATCCATTCTCACAAACTTTCGCATTTCTAATATTAGTAGGAGTTATGTCCGTATTTTCTCATTGTAGGGCGAGAGCCTAGTGTTGGTTCACTTTTTTCTATCTATAGCCTACGGTAGTTTTCAAAGCTTCCTCATATTTAACGTCATTATTTTTTTTATTTTTTTTGACATAAACAGTTATATATTAAAATCTTATACTAAATTATAAATATACAAGAGTTATAAATGTATAACCTACGACATAATTATAACACTTAAAACCTACCACATTACAATAGTACTTTTTTACATACAAGTGGGGAAAATTTGTCATTGCATTGCATTGTCTTAGTCCTTTTTTTATGTTACGACAAATTTTTGTAAGCATGCAGAGTTTACCTATAAGTGATTGTTACTCTTTATTCTGATTGGTTGCTCCTGTTTCATTTGCTTATACTAGTGTATATAATATTATTGCCAGTGAAAAAAAAAATTGCGGTCAAGGCGAAATTGACACTCGAGCCAACGCGAGGGTGATATACAGCCAAGAACAAATGCCCACGGGTATTAAACGACGATGTTCAATATACTTGCGAAGAAATAAAGTATTATAACGAAGAGTATTTTTGAAATTATTAAAAAACTATGATTTAATATGCTTTTTTCACGCACTTTGCCTTCGCAGGTTGATGGAGAAACAAAGGTATTAAGCCGCCGAAGATTGATTGAGTTACCTACATACAATTCTTAAATTGACGACGTTTGTTAAAATTAATTAACGCCATTAAAAAAACTACTAACTTTCAATTTTGCCTTAAAGGGTGTAACTAGACCCTTAACGAAGCCGAAAAGCACTTGTTCTCCCCGGCATTGCGATAATTTTTTTGTTGTAGACTATACCTGGGAACCTTCTATGTAGTTACGGAGATATTAGGGGTCAAAGTTCCAACTTTTTCACAAGTTTTTTTTTAAAAACAATTTTTTTAATGTTATAACTTTATTTTGAACACCTCCACGTCCCCCGTACTACTCAATCCATCCATCAGCACAATGCTTTGAGTGCGTTACATCGAGTCCTACCGTAAAACGTGATTTTTTCGCCCCAAAACAAAAGTCGTTTCCCAGCAATAATTTTTGCGTAAAGTTACTTAGTTTCATGTAAATATTGCTTGGTTGATGGCTCCGTTTACACCCCATATTTAAGTAATCTAGTTAACTAGGTAAAGCAAAATTGAAAGATAATAAAATAACTAAAAAATTACATCCCAAAAAAAAATCCCCGTGTCCCGTGACTCTTCTACTATCTCCATCAGTCTATATGACAAAACAAACAGTAGCCCCACCGTTTGTGGCACAAATAACACGTATTGAGCCATGAGCCACGAGCACCCATCAATTATAGCCTTTAAGTACCTCCGAGTGGATTGGGGATGTGCGCCCCACGGTCGCCAATGTTCATAATGTTGGGGCCAACTTTGGCTAAAGAAAAAGGCTGAAAACTTATCAATATATCATCATTCTCTTACCCTTGGTCGGTGCAGTATGTTTTCTTCTTCCATAATTCTGTATTACTCGTCATCAAATCAGACACCACCTTTCTTGCCATATCATTCTTTACACAGTCCATCTATCGTTTGGTCTTCCTCTACTCATATCCATCCACATTCATACTCAAAACTTTCCTCACGACATTTTCCTCATTCCTCCGCATCACAATCCCATACCACGACAGCCGATTACCACACATTATATGTATACAATAAGAAGTAACTGGGGGAAAATGACTCTTATGATACATATCTAGAAGTTTGGCTTGGGGCTCACAATCATCATCTGCCTAGCCTTTTCCCAACTATGTCGGGGTCGGTTTCCAGTCTAGCCAAATGATCTGACATTGTTTTCACAATTACAAAAAAATCACAGACCACATAACACTATTATCACAAACTTTGGTCCACACAATACCCCCAATACGTTGGCTCAAACATTTCCCTCAGTACTATCAGATCAATATTAATTCGATAATTTGCTACAATTTGTACGGGCCGGTAATTGGTACGTACACCCCACTGTTACGAGGTAGGCATTAGCTTCATTATACCTTTTCTAATATTTACTTTTCAAATGAATGTTTGCTTTTTTAGTGGAGTTTATACATTGAAATTTATGGTTTTATTTAGGCGTTTGTTGTGATGCAAATTCAGACTCAAAATAGCTGTGACATAACTGTATTTCAATTTTTTTTTGTGTGTCTTCAAAATGGCGTCGAGTCGTTCCGTTACGCGTCATAAATCTTGACATTATTAATTATCCTATTAGCCGAGATGGCCATTTTGTGAGGAGCTCTCGATATATTGTTAAAGATTATTTATAGGAGACCACCCCTAATGGTGCGTTAGTTATTTCAGTAAGAAAATATGATTGAGGGAAATATTAGAGGCATTAGTTCCTTTTGTTAGGTTATGGATGCGGGGAGAATGTCAATTTGGAGGTCACCTAACGTAGTTAGGGACAGGACTAAGCAATCTATACAAATAAATATAATTGAAGTGTCTCTTTGTAATTTCAAAATAATAGCTTTTTACTGAATGCTTATGAAATTATACAACATTATTTTTAGTATATGCGAAACCTGAATATAGTTTGTTCAGAATAAGCGACTGAATCGATTCCAATAATTTTTAAACCATGTTATATTTTTTCCCAAAAATATTTAAAAAAGTTAAAAATTGGACACCGAGCGACTTTAAGTATACAATAATTTTGATACCTACTGCCAAATTATTATTATCAATGAGCTCAAGACGACGCTGGAGGCCCGCGCTGCTTGGTGACCACGATTTTGTGCGGACAACTAGGTATCAGAACAAGCTTATAACTTTGTGATTTTTCATGATACAGTTTTGTAATTTTGTACATAGATTCTTTACGTAAAAATACTAGACACGTGTATCAGGTTTCGCATATACTAAAACTAATGTAGTATACGGTACTTATGTCAAAAAAATTATTTGTTCCAGTAATTTCCGAAACGACTGGAACGATTTTAACTGGACTTTTGCTGACATCGCTGATGTTAAAAGGAGTAACTATTTTAGAAAAGGAATAAGGGTTCCGTGAAAAATTTAAAACCCATGAAATGGTTAACAAAAATCGATTTAAATAGTGAAGAAATATTTTTATAAAAACCCCAAAACAAATAAAGAGAAAAAAAAAACAAAAAGATGAAGCTACAGACCCAGTGTTGTAGTTGCCCATTCCAAAGCGTAGATCTCTAAAGAGAAGAATGAGCAAGGAACTCCATGGACACAAGAAGTAAGTAACTATCAGTCGGCGTTTGTGTTCTGTTTCACTCATCAGCCTTCAAAGCAAGAGTAAAGTGCATCTCCTCAGCACGTCCACACCATGGTAAACCTCATCAGTCCTTCCATCAGGCGTCAAGAGCATATAGTACTTATTTCCATCAGATAATAAAAATAAAAAATACTAAATTGAATAAGGATTTCCATTAACATTCTCTAGCAACCATAAATCAAGCATAAAAATATACCCGAAACATAATCAGATAACAATCCAAAATACTTCCCATACCACTTGATTCTAAAAGATTGTCAACATTTAAGATCAAAAGCAAACCAGAGGGTAGCTCAAGATATATTGGCCGATTTTAATGGGTCGTGTCATTTTGCGAGCGTGCGTTAAGTAAAACGGAACGCGGCCGGAAGCCACGCCCCTTCCGCCGACCTGTCATCGTGACAGCGCGCCAAATTACATGCCACAGATTATGTTGTGGTTTCGAGTTTGCGGAAAAGAGGTTTGGGGTTTGTAGTTTTTATTAAATCATTATGTGACGTGAATAGATATTAGGTGAGCTGGTCTTAAATATCGTTAAGATCCTATTTTTTGTCTGTTTTTTGTTACTTTTCTAGCTATTTCATTCTAGTGTTTACTTACAGTTATCGTTGACAAATTAGTAATTATAAAGCTAACCGGATATCTTTGCCTTATGAAAACTTGTTAAAAAGTATCTTATTTCCCGCTAAGTGTTTAGCCACACTACAACTGTTACTGCAATGGACATTTACAAAACTTATTTTAGATGCTACGTCCTCCACATAAGGCCGAATGTAGTGTGTATTGCGAATTTCATAATGGACAAATCCATTATGAAATTCGCAATACACACTAGATATGATCTAACTAAAAACAGCGCTGTATTTAATCAAAATAACAGATGCAACTCAAACTCCGCGCCAAAATGGAAAACAGTTGTCCCAATACTTCATCATCATCTGCCTAGCCTTTTCCCAACTATGTTGGGGTCAGCTTCCAGTCTAACCGGATGCAGCTGAATGTAAAATACTGGTATTTTACATGGAGCGACTGCCTATTGACCTCCACAACCCAGTTAGTACTGGGTAATACGAAACCCCTTAGTAAGACTGGTTGTCAGACTTTTTGGGCCACTGACTTCCTAACGACTGTCAAAGATCTACAAATGACACCCGGGACCAACGGCTTAACGTGCTTTCCGAGGCACGGACGAAACTTGGTATGTAATGGGTAAAAAACCCATCCACAGACCAACCTAGGCAAGCACGGCTTAACCTAAAGATCGACCCGAGCGGCTGTTATTATTTAGCCACGAGCTCCTCAATGCTTACAACAAAAAATCAAAATCAAAATATTTTATTTCACATAGCCCTAGATGGGCACTTATAAAACGTCGACAAAAAAGTGCACGGTTCGGGTTGGTCGTTTCCTATGGAGAAGAACCGGCAAGAAACTCCATGGTTATTCATTTCAGATCATTTGGTGTTACAATATTATCATGGATACAGCATTTGTACTTAAGTATGGGGCCTACGCTGTCCAGGCCCGACAATAGGTCGTTGCTTACTACACAAAAAATGTAGATCAAAATAAAAAGTTAACAAGCAGCTGGGAATCTACAAAGCCTACAATGTTCACACATTCACAAACAATCGATAAAAAAGAATCTATACAAAGGTGAGAAAATATTGTAAAATACTAAATTAAACAAGTGACACAAATATTGTTATCAGTGCTGTAACTATTCTGAGCAAAAGATGTATAAATGATTTGAAAACTATTGTAAAAATCTGATTCGAAAGAGGAGAAAAAATGAGATTGAGAATAGTTAGAGACATCCACATATTTGTGCCGTTTATGAGCTACCAGGGAAGCCGCATGCGCAGAAGGAACTAAAGCCTAACTTCTTTATCTTCAACGTAGTCCTTGATTTTGTAATATGCTTTTTTTTAATAAAGACACGTTTGATGTAGTTTTTGAACTTTCCATCGGTCAGTGTTATAAAAGCGTATACTGTTTATAAGAAAAGACTTGCTAGTTTTTGTTAATCTGAATTTAGGTATTACAATTATGAAAGTCGCTTCTAATTTTGAAAAGCCCTCGATTTTTGCGGACATATAAAATACATTCTAAGATATAAAGTGAAGGCAGGGTCAGTACCTATATCGATCTCTTTATTTTTTTCTCTGAGGGACTTGCGAGGACCCATTTTATAGATCGCGCGGACTGCCCTCTTTTGTAGAATGAAAATTGAGTTAACGTCTGCTGCTGATCCCCACAGCAGAATGCCATAAGACATAATACTAGCCTAGCTGTAGCCACATCAGTTAACTGTCTTATTTTCCTTACTGCATATGCAACTGAGCTTAACCTACCCGAAAGAGTTCTAATGTGTGCGCCCCACTGCAATTTTGAACCGATAGTAATCCCTAAGAATACAGTTTCCGCTATAACAATAATAAAAAAAAGCAAAATTCTGAATTTGGAACCATAAACAAATCATCCATTCCCGTTACTTTTTTGACTGAATGTATGCCTATTATAGGTACCTATACGCAGCATTCGCCATAGGACAACAACATATAATTTCTCAAATCTTCATCATCAAATAATGAAATTTGAATACAATATAAAATTTCCTCAAAACTAAATGATATGAATTACTAGAGACCCGCCCCGGCTTCGCACGGGTGCAATGTACATATAAACCTTCCTCTATCTATTGATGAAAAGTGCTAGTTTAAAAGATCTTAGCGTACAAACAGCGTGAGCGACTTTGTTTTATACTTCCTACACAAACAAAATGAAACCTACACATTTAGATTTTGAAATGTCCGTTCCGAAGCTAGAACTTTTTCGGCGGAGCTGCGTTTATGTGGCTCCAATAATTTACAATGTATAGATCAATTATTATTTAGACTATAAACGGGATATTTACCATGTTTACTGTTTTCATTGAGCTCCCGATATTTCGGCGCTGTTGCAAGCACCATGATCACGGATAAACTGAAGTTATTGCGGGTGGGTGTTTTTGAGCAGACAAGAAATAAAAAATAATAAAAAAAAATGAAAATGTTAGTGACCATGATAGTTTAAAATCTTATATCTAGATCAATTACTCAACTACCCTTTAATAAGTTTTGTGTTGCGTTGCGGAAGTGGTTGTTAAAAGAGTGTTTTTTTCGATGGATGAGTTCTTACAAAAGTGTCCCTGTAAATTGTATACATTAAAGCATAGACATATTTAACTGATAAGTAGATTCATAAATTGACAAAATGTAGTTACCTAGGTTCTTAATTAATATCTTAAGTGTAATACTTGTAGGTTGCATGCTGTATACAACATTATTTTTAGTATATAATATGCGAAACCTGAATATAGTTTGTTCAGAATAAGTAACTGAATCGATTCCAATAATTTTTAAACCATGTTATATTTTTTCCTAAAAATATTTGAAAAAGTTAAAAGTTGGACACCGAGCGACTTTAAGTACCTATCGCAATAATTTAGATAATTACTGCCAAATTATTATTATCAATGAGCTCAAGACGACGCTGGAGGCGCGCGCTGCGTGGTGACCACGATTTTGTGCGGACAACTAGATAACAGAACAAGCTTATAACTTTGTGATTTTTCATGATACAGTTTTGAAATTTTGTACATATATTCTTTACATAAAAATACTAGACACGTGTATCAGGTTTCGCATATACTAAAACTAATGTTATATATATATTGGAAAAATATATGTTACTAAATATTTTATATAAGAACTTCATGTAGCTACCTTCTTCTTAGCGTGTCGATGGCAAATTATTAGATATGTTTGGCCCAAAATTCAGCTACGCAATTTCCGCTCGCTGATGCAGTCATAAGATCTTCAAGTGTGCAGGTGTTAGCATGCATGTACGTGCCATATTTGATGCAATAAATGAATGGAATTGACTTACTCGTACTTGTCATATTGTGGCACTACCTTAACCAACATTTTCCCGACGGTCCTCAATCCCCCTTCGTATTGTGCTAAGTTGGGGGACTCGTGGACTCGTACGCTCGTACTTCTATTAAGTGGCGAGACGGCCATGTATAAATCAATAAGCTGTTATGTCCGGTTTAGGTTTTATACTGAGTGCAAGTTATGATGGTGTTTGTTTTATAGTCGTATCGGTAGTACATTTTGATATAAGTCGGGAAACTTTGTTATTGCAATCTAGGCGGAATTAACACCCGAGCTGCGGGCGGGTTTATTTAACTTACCCCGGCTCCGTCACAAAAAAGAAACTTATTGTAAATGATAAGTAGAGAAAATATAACTTTTAGTACCTACCTACCTAAGTTAATACTTATGTGTCGGATCCGGCCATTAGTACAGACATAAAATGAATCGCAAGCGCGCCAGTGGTGACGCCACGCATCCTGTTTACAAGTCTACCCACACCACAGCGTGCTTCTACAGAGCCCTGATGTTTACAGCTCGAGGCGAGGACGACAGTCAATGTCTGATCGCGGAGGAGTTGAGAAGTCTTGGAACTGTACCCGATTCATTGTGTCCCGTGTTATTGTGTTAAGTTGTAATTTCAAGTAATTTGTTAGTTTAATAGAAACAGTGTATATTCACCCAGTGTATTTTTATTGCATGAAACCCTTCTTGCCCACATGATGTACGAGCCTAACGGAATAAATCCTGACATATCCGACATATGTATTTACAGACGCTAAGCACATCTAGCTATCCGAAACTGTCAAATTTTCCCAATCAACCTTGAACCCAATGCTTTAGCGATAAAGTTGAAAATCCATTAAAGAAATGTAGGTACCAACTACTGCTTGATTTGTTATGATGCAGCTCATCTCACATAATTAGGTAAAAATGAACGGTGCAAATCTTAATTGGTAATTAGATATAATTAATTTTCAAGTAGCTAGTCAGTTACTTCCCTGTCTTGTTAACAAAGGCGTTAAAAAAATATTTATTATGTCGTAATTAGCTTATTTTTAGTTTGTTTACCTATTTTTTTGTTATACGGGGTGGAACGGACACCGACGTGAAAACGGCTACCACGTATTCAGTACATGATTTTGAGCCCCCCTACCAGTGGCGAAGGTTCCATACAACTCGATTCCTACCGGCTTCCCTTTGAAAATGGGCACAATCAGTATTCCATAGACAAATTATAAAATCACATTAAAGATAATTATGTATTTCGGCTTACCTCTTAAAAAATTAACCCTTCGCTACTGCCCCCTACATAGAAATTTTTCATCGGTTATTAAAAAAAAATCAGCTGTCACATTTTGTATGTGTAGGTATTGCACTTTTATAGCAAACAGTTTTTTTTTTAGTAACCGATGAAAAAACAAAAAAGAGAGAAAAAAGAATTCAAATTCATTTAATGCAAATATGGGTTGTTATACAGGCGGGTTTTGAAGAACAGGAAAGTTGTTAGTGTCACCATATTCTGCACTAGGCATGCAACATTTAGTTCGGAACGTGGTTAGTCCCTACATTAAAAATGTATACATTAAAGTTCAAAATTACATGTCTATTAAATTGTCAATTAAAGTCAAACTAAATAATGTCAAAGTTAATCTATTATGCTAAAATGTCAAGAATTAATCATTGTGAAATACGAAATTTATGTCAAACTTAAGGGCATTACATGGCTCAAATCCCAAAAACAGCGTATGTTCAAAGAAATTTGTTGAGGAATCCCTTCGTGCGTTTTACGTGTAAAAAATTATATGTTATAGTTAAGTTCATCACAAATAAATTGTATTGTTTAAAATTTTAATAAACCTTCTCAATTTTTTTTGGTTAATCGTAGAAAATAGGTCCTTTTTCAACCTTAATTGTAAATTATCTCTGTAACGGCTGAATAGATCGGCATGAATTTTGTAACAACAAATACGTAATGATATACTTAACAATCTGTATTGTTTTTGTTCTGTTATTTCTTTTAATATTTTTAAATAATAAATAAAAACCGAAATTTTGCGAAATGTGCGGAGCAAGTCAACAAAAACCAGTACAGGGATCAAATCATCAAGGTCATCGAGCAATGTAATGCCCTTAAGTAATAGAATAAGGAAAATTTGTATTTGGAAGTGGAGGGGCTGTACTGAATACGTGGTAACCGTTTTAGCGTCGGGGTACCTTCCACCCTGTATTTTCTATGGTTTTGTATGGTGGTTGGTCTTGGTAGGTAGGTACCTACCTACTATAAAAGCAAAAATTTTAATCAATACAAAAATAAAATTTGATATCTGATCAGTTTTTGTAAGAAAAAACTGTATGAATGTGAATTGGGTATACTAGAATATTTGGTCAAATTTGACTTAACTAAAGTACGAATAATGTTGGTATCAGATAATAAAGAGTGTAACAAGACCCTTAACGAAGCCGAAAGGTACTTGTTCTCACCGTCATTGCGATCATTTTTTTGTTCTAGATCATACCTGGGAACCTTCTAGTTACGGAGATATTGGGGGTCAAAGTTACAACTTTATCATAAGTTTTTTTTCAAATACATGTTTTTAATGTGCGTATGAATTTTACTTTAAACACTTCCACGACCCCCGTATTATTCAGTCCATCCAACAGCACAATGTTTTGAGTGTGTTATATTGAGTCCTACCGTAAAACGTGATTTTTCACTCCAAAAAAAAGTCGTTTCCCAGCAATAATTTTTGCGTAAAGTTACTTAATTTGATGTATAGAATGCTTGGTTAACGGCTTCGTGAAGGGTCCGTTTACACCCAGTATAAGTAACAGTCATAAACTCATAATTCTGTCGCCACAGAACCCGAATTAAACCCTTCTGAGCTCTGCTTACCCCTCCAGGAATAACAGATTCAATCACAAATGCGACAAGACTTCTCTTTAGCAACACTGTCAAAATGTCAAAAGACCGCCATTTTCGGGGGAAAAGCGCGCGAAATCGCATAGCTTTACAAAAATAATTTATACTATACTTAAAACAGTTTTTAAGCAATTTTGTGCTCTATTTCATAAGACATATTATTCTATAACTTATTTATAAAGTGCATCTTTATTTTTGTCCGGCAGCAGTCAAACATCAAACAACATTTCAGTGGAAAATACACCGTCAAAAAATAACATAAAATTCAATTTCCTTTGCTTTACAAATAAAATATATCACCCACTTTTCTATTCCCCCAATAAAAATATAAACGTCATATTCCCATCTTTTAAAACGAATTTCTTAAGCGTTAAGGTTTAATTTTCTTTGACCGGGATGTAAAAGTATGTTTGTAATAGGAACGAGACATTAGTAACGGTTTTTAAGTGCACTCAAATAGTGATGTGAGATGACATTCGGATATTCGGATACGCGTAACGAAAATGTTTTATTATAATTTTATCGTATATCCGTAGGGATGTAAAAGTGTTTGTTGTTAACATTTGCAATTCATATTTTCTCTGCTGTTTTGAATATTTTATTTGTGCTAGTGATTTTGTTGGGGAGAGTGAATTTTGGTACTGGGATACTATAGTGAATTCTTGTGAAGGAAGGTAATTACCTAAGTTTTTGTTTTCCTAGATAATTAAGCCTTGAAACAAAAGTTTTTTCTTTGTAGTGTATACAATTTTAAACTATTTTCATTACAGAATCCGCATGCGTGAGGAGCTCGTGGCTATATAATAACAGCCGCTCGGCTCGATCTTTAGGTTAAGCCGTGCTTACCTAGGTTGGTCTGTGGATGGGTGACCGCCCATTACTTACCGTTTTTCCTCAGTGCCTCGGAAAGCACGTTAAGCCGTTGGTCCCGGCTGTCATTTGTAGATCTTTGACAGACGTTACAGCTAGTCAGTGGCTCAAAAAGTCTGACAACCAGTCTTACCAAGGGGTATCGTATTATCTAGTAGTAACTGGGTTGTGGAGGTCAGATAGGCAGTCGCTCCATGTAAAATACTGGTATTTAGCTGCATCCGGTTAGACTGGAAGCCGACCCTAACGTAGTTGGGAAAAGGCTAGGCAGATGATGAATCCGCATCTTCACTCGCGTCGTCTGCAGTGCCGTACCTACATTTTTCTGAGATTTTCTCTTTACCATAATTGAACTGGGTCTAAAATGTACACATCCTTCAAGCAATGAATATCTTATTCACAAGACGGATGGCAGTGTGAAGGACTAATGTGTATCGAAGCTTGACTTTTATAAAATTGCCACTTAGAAGAATGCTCTTTCCACAACTGCGTTAGAAAAACGCAACGATAATATTCCTACTGCCAATTTGGTAGAAAAAACATCATAAAAATCCCCCAATTCCTTCCAAACCCAGTTTTTTCCTTCCACGAATCCCCCCCACAATACTATCACCCCAATAGTCCCTCACTCGCACATTGCTCGCAGAACGGATGACCGATGGGGCCGAAAAGTTCTGGAGTGGCGACCGCGAACCGGAAGACGCAGCGTTTCAAGGCCTCCCACTAGGTGGACCGATGACCTGGTGAAGGTAGATCCTCTGGATGCGACTCTCACGAGGCCACATCAGCTGCGACCAAAAGCGAGCCTTTTTCGTTTAAAATATAAAAAAAAATAGTAAAATGCTACTAACGCTAAGATTTAACTGGCGACCCTCAGCACCCACTGGGCCCCGCCATCCCCTTCCAACCTCACCTTGGTAGGTTATTTTATAAGATTTTCCATCGATGTACCGTCCAGACTATCCAGTTGGTCGTGGTCGTAAGCGCGACTGCTGAGCAAGAGGCCCTGGGTTCGATTACTGGTCTGGTTGTTGGGTTTTTCCATCAAGAATTTCTGAATAGCAGCCACGAAGGCTGGATTTGTGTCCGGTTGACGGCAATAGTCTCGCCCCTTATTACTTGGGACTTAAACATAACCGGTGAAATGTGGGTGTCCTATTAGGTACACCTCGGCCTAACCCTTCGGGGATTACAGGCGTGATTTTATGTTATGTTCCATCACTACTGAAAAGAGCTACACAGTAACGGCTACGGATATTGGGAAAGAACGACAAGTTTCTAACATAAAACTATGATAAAAAATCATGAGTCTCTTCACACCCCAATTTATGCCTACACAAAAAAACACACAAATAAAAACTAACGTTCCAAAATTAAATTACCCACAATAAACAAATTACTAAACAATTTAATGAATCGTAAACTCTAACGAGATTAAAAAATTACCGTCGGGCGTCAAATGAACGCGTCATTTACACACAGTTAATGAACGAAAATTACAGAGAAAAAAAAAAAAGCGTTTCAAAGCTCGAACCCTGTTAAACGACCAATCATGGCGCCGGAATTTGATTGCGGGGCGTGACTGCACTCATTACTTACAGAACAAATGTTAGTACGAACTAAGAGATGTATATCTATTTCTTTCTTTCGTACGGGGATTAGAAAGAGATAGCTATAAGTGTTGAGCAATTTGCGCGGATCGTTGAGTCACTACACAGCGTGTTTTAATATTTAATTTTATAGCCATATTAAGTTTGTTATGAATAAGATTATTATATTATATTGTAGATTTATGTCGAGGGCGCGGTAATGGCGCGTCCCGTACTCGTGTTAATGTTTGGAAATGTGATTTGTTTAGATTACACGTTAGATGGCGCTGATTCGATTAGAGGTTGATTTTGGTGTGAATGTCATTTATTGAAATTCATTAGGGTACGTCTATCGAGATATCGTTTATTTTGAGATTTATATGCAGATACGCTTTTGGGAGTTGCAGTCGATTTTGACTTTGTACCTAAATAGTTAGTAGAAACTATCGCATCATTGTGAAATTAATTAAAGTAGGTATGAAACGTGATCGCTGACAATGGGCCTCATCAGAAGGCTTAAAGTCACCCAAAGGGCAATGGAGAGGGCTATGTTCGGAGTTTCCTTGCGTGATCGAATCAGAAATGAAGACATCCGCAAGAGAACCAAGGTTACCGACGTAGCCCGAAGAATAGCCAAACTGAAGTGGCAGTGGGCAGGACGCATTGCTCGCAGAACGGATGGCCGATGGGGCCGAAAAGTTCTAGAGTGGCGACCGCGAACCGGAAGACGCTGCATTGAAAGGCCTCTCACTAGGTGGACCGATGACCTGGTGAAGGTTGCAAGGATCCGCTGGATGCGAGTCGCACGGGACCGGTCAATGTGGCTACACTTGGGGGAGGCCTATGTCCAGCTGTGGACGTCTTTTCGGCTGAAATGATGATGATGATGATGAAAGTAGGTATGTAGAAATACCTGGCATCGGTTTTCCCTTACCGTGTAGGTAAAATATATAGTTTTTTTTAAGAAAATGATTATTAGACCTACAGCTCAAACGGCTCTCAGTCTTCAAAAAGAAGCCAGCCTAAATTAAAAATCACGTTTAGTTGGCATTGACACAATTATTTTTTCTTGAATCATGACTAACTATACTTAAATGTGGGAAATTATTAAACGGGCGAATAATACAGGGTGTAATGGACAGCCCTCCACAAACTGATGGGGTGAATTCAGTATATCATACTAAGATGACCGGTACAAGAAATTATTTCAGGAATGTTATGGGAATCCAATAAATTTGATTTGTTTGATTTCCTCATAAGCAATGTATCGTTACCGTGGCAAAACGCACGTAGCGAACGGCAAGCGCGACGACGACTTCGATGAACTCTGTAGCTAGGCAGGAAGTGAACAGCTGATTTCACGCGTCGTTCGTTAGAGTATTTCAACAACCATTGTTGGATTTTTGATATTACTCGTAATATTTACATAAATAAAGTGCTGCGTGCAGGGAATGTAATTTTACATTGAATAAAGGAATTGTTAATAAATGAAAAAAAAAAACCAGAGAAAAAATCCGAAATAATATGATTCAAAATAAGAAGCTGAATGCAACCTGTCAGTTTGTGGAGGGCTTTCCCTTACACTCTGTATATTGAATGGGCGACTATTATGCCAAGTAAGTAACTATTTATCCAGTCATTGCGACAAGGAAAATATAGGAAGCAAGAGCAATTGAAGCGAGCCGGCCCGACTCGAACAGGTGAGGTTCGAAGGGGATGGCGGGGTCTAGTGAGCAAACTAAGACCTCGCCATCCCCTTCGTGTTAGGTTATTTTAAACCCTGCAAACAGAAACATCGACTACGCTTTATCTACAATCTAGTGGTTAATAAGCTTGTTTTAATGTTTTTCCTGAGTCTGAATTATCTTATCACACTGGTCGTAATGAACAACTAGTAACTCATTCTCAAGTCGCCGTTTTAAATATTCCCACCCACTTCTTGTCACCTATTTAGTATTTCAGTAGCCCATATTCAGTATTTTTGGCACCTTTAATTTGAATTTGTTTCTTTCGTTTAAATACTACCCCTTAAATATCGGGTAATGACTCAGTTAACAGTATCTTTGATGCCAATAAGGATCCCTTGCAACAGCTATTAAAACATTACAATATGCATTGGATATGGCCAATCACCATGATTATCATGGTAAAGAAACATCTTTACTATCATCAATATGTTGTCAGGTGTACAGAAACGGATATACCTAACTACCTTGTATCCCGAAAAAAGATCTGTTACCGAGAAAAACAACAATAACGTTCTTATGATAATAGATGGCGCCACTTGTCTTTCGAATCATGATTGAATTATATTATTACAAGCAGAGTACAAACCGAATTGATTGTCAAATTCTTAATTAAAGCGAGCAAAGCCGCGAGCAAAAGCAATTATTTGTATAGATTCCAGGGGTCCTGTTATTTTTAAGTCTGCTATTTTTATAAATTCTTCATTCCAACACGATCTCATTGTTATTTTGCTAAAAGTTCGTAATCTGCTAAATTCATAATGGTCGATCATTGGTCGGGTAATAGAATTGTGTTTTATGACATTGTCGTATTACCATTGTTATAAAAGCCGTTAGTAGAAATGATTTTCGAAAAACTACTACTAAAGAACATCTATTCATGCCAGATTTCATTTATATATATTTTAACCTTTTTTAATATTTATCAGATTACCATTCTATATCATTTATTTCAGTGGAGTGTCAGTGGTTGACCATTGGAAAGTCATAATGACGCCA
This sequence comes from Noctua fimbriata, assembly GCA_905163415.1. Lineage (NCBI taxonomy): Eukaryota > Metazoa > Arthropoda > Insecta > Lepidoptera > Noctuidae > Noctua > Noctua fimbriata. Next base: position 11,039,752 of record LR990948.1, on the reverse strand, counting down.
TTATATTAGTAGATTACCAAATTTGTCAAAATCAACAATTATGAAATCAATGATGGACCATTCTGACACAATTGTAATAGCAGACTTCAGACCCAGTTAAAATACTGTATGACAATACTAGTAATATGAGTTCTGTACCTAAGGCCTGCATTGTCTGTTAATGGGCCGATATGAGTGAATGAGCTATTGTTGATTTTATTGCCGCTATAATGACGCATTCAGTCGTGAAGACATTTGGGAAGCTATATTTATAGCTCATATATAAATATTAAGTTCTATTTGTGAGAACTATAGACGAGACTCGACTGAGAAGTTTTTGGAAGTCAATAATGATTTTGAAGTTATGAATTATGGAGATGACAGCAATATTTATTATGGGGAAATTATTAATCGGGCGAATAAAAATTTAATTGGCGACCAATATAGTGAATGGGCGTCTAATGTACCAAGTAAGTAACTATTTATCCGGTCATTGCGGCAAGGAGAATATAGGAAGCAAGAGCGAGCGAAGGCTGAGAGAGACTTGTGGCACCCCGACTCGGACAGGTTAGGTTCGAAGGGGATGGCGGGGTTAAGTGAGCGAGCAAAGTGAACGAACTAAGACCCCGGAATCCCCTCCGTGTTAGGTTACTTCAAACCCTGCAAACAGAAAGCAGCCGACTCTACGTCGACTACGCCTTATCTACAATCTAGTGGTTAATTGTAGCTGCCAACCTATTATTTTTGCTACCCATTTTAATTATTTTTAAAACCCTAAATCAGTATTAGTTTGTCGCCGCGTTAAATACATGCCTTTATTAAGGTGTTCACTACGAGATACATATTTATAATATTTTTATCGCGAGATTGCGTGGAAATGGCGAAATGGTTGCAATAAATAAAGAGTAAAATAAATTAAATAATATACAGAGTGAATTTTTCAAGTGGGCGTGGATGGCCAAAGCCCCAAACCTGAAAGTATGAGGAAAAGCAAAAAATACTCAAAGGAGTCTCGAGTCCGATTTCAAAAACTGGCCGTGAAGCTGGCTTATGGTCATCTAACCAATGTCTACAGGAAGAAAGATTGAAGGAAATTCAAATAGGAGGGGAAAAGGAAAGGAAGGGGGGGGTCTTAGAAGTACAGTGCAAGAAAGAACACCAACTGAAGTTAATGTTGACATAAGCTGAAGAATTAATTACCTTCAGTATAAAAATTATTACACTGCACAACACAAGTTCAATTGAGTTTTGGAATAGTACATTTTGATTTAAGTGGGGAAACTTTGTTATTGCAGTCGAGGCGGAATTAACACCCGAGCTGCAGGCGAGGTTGTTTTGGAGCCGAGAAGTAACAAATGTCGACGTTTTTTAATGCATATTCGAAGAAATAAAATAACAGAACGAAAAGTATTTTTGTTTTGAATGATTAGGAAACTATGATTTAATTTGCTTTTTTTCCGCGCGTTGCTTTCACCAGGTTGAAGGAGAAGGTATGAAGCCGCTAGACAGCCCAATATGAAAAAGAGAAAATTAAAAAATTTCTGAATTTAGAACACAAATAAACGCTGACATTTTGTTCATAAAAGAAGAAATATATTTATTAGCTAAATATTATAAAAGTAAATGTTTTTTAAAAATAATCATGTTTATTTAAGATAATATTCTATTTATAAACACAATTTAAATATTCAACAAAATATTTACGCCATACGACATATCAGTTTACCGAACCAATTTGGACTTAGTTATCTGTGGAAATTTTTATTTCCGCACAAGTTGTGATAAATGAAAAAAAACCACGAGTGTGAAATACATTGCATGTTGAACCTAATGTGATAAGAGCCAGTTTTCAAACTATTGCAAGTTTTATTAAAGTTCCAAAAACATTCACAAAAGCTCCTACTTATCCATCATCTGCTAGCCTTTTCCCAAGTATGTTGGGGTCGGCTTTCAGTCTAACCGGATGCAGCTGAATTTAGTATTTTACATGGAGAGACTGCCTATCTGACCTCCACAACCCAGTTAGTACTAGATAATACGATAACCCTTAGTATGACTGGTTGTCAGACTTTAAAAGCTCCGACTTATCCATTTTTCATAAAATCTGAAGCAGACCTTTCATTCATTCTCTCTTCTCGTCCATCATCAAACCACGACAAAATGACATTATATCAGTGGCGAAGGTTCCATACAACTCGATTCCTACCGGATTCCCTTTGAAAAATGGCACAGTCAGAATTCTATAGACAAATAACATAATCACATTAAAGATATGTACTCCAGCTTACCTCTTACAAAAATTTACTTCTACTGCATTATATCAAACCATCTCCAGTCCCATAAGAAGCCATCCACCCACACAAACCGTAAATTATCTTGTATACATCAGCGGTGTACCGAACAGCCACAATCAATTTAGAGGGGGTGTTGCAGTGGCGGGGGGAGGGGACAAATTGCTCGCTAATGACCACCGAGCGAGCCAAGTGGCTGTGCTGGCTTTAGATGCAGGAGAGTGGAATGGAAAGAATTGAAGATAGGCTAGTAACATCAGAAAGAATATTCTAAATACTAAAAAATATATATAAGGTCTAACTATTCATACACGAAATATTTTCAGGGAATCATCTAACGGCTATAACGAAGCCATTTCAAGGGATATTCTTTTTTATCTGAGTATATTTTTATAAAAATAAATAATTTAAAATTACTTGACCCACAAAATAAATACTAGCTCCTTATTTTTGAACATCCATTACGCTAGTTTACTACGTCGTATTTACTTACTGTCATTGTTAGAATATGGGAGTAAAGGTTTTATGCAAAAAGTCTCAAACAATTTTAGAATTATAATAATTTCGTAAAAAAAAAACACTCAGATATTTTTTTTTCGTTGCTATGGCAACTATACGACTTTAAAAGTTACTCTTAAAATATTTCGTGTATGAAAAGATTTTTTAATAATATATATATAATGATATATTATTAAAAAAAACGGCTAAGTGCAAGACGGATTCAAGCATGAAGGTTTACGTACTAGGGAGACCCCTTTAATTTTTTATTTATTTTTATTATTTGTCGTTAAAGCGGCATCAGAAATACACATTCTGTTAATATTTCAACCGTCTACCTATTACGGATCATGAGATACAGCCCGCTGACAGACGGACGGACGGACGCACGGACGGACGGACACGGGGGCTTAGTAATAGGGTTCCGTTGGTTTTGTAATAGTACTGTAAAGGGAAAATAAAGTTGTCTGACCATTAGACTTCCTATGTTGAGCTAGAATTTTATGAAGAAGATTTGTATTTACCCATCTACGCCCAAGACTAAAGTAGCCGCCAGGAAAATGAAAAAACTTGAATTATTTGCTCATCATCATCATCATTTGAGCCGAAAGACGTCCACTGCTGGACATAGACCTCCCCCAAGTGTCGCCACATTGACCGGTCCCGTGCGACTCGCATCCAGCGGATCCCTGCAACCTTCACCAGGTCATCGGTCCACCTAGTGGGAGGCCTTCCAACGCAACGTCTTCCGGTTCGCGGTCGCTACTCCAGAACTTTTCGTTATTTATTTAATAGTTCAATGCTTCGTCTTCTTCTGCTTTTTAGCGTGTCGATGGACTCAAATAATACACGACCAGCCCCCGTAGCATGACCACCGTAGACAAGGATTTCTTTGACGGAAGAATCGTCAAAATGCACACATCCAATCTCGCAAAAACTGCAATCTAAAAATCAAATATAAACACTCACACACACACACACACATGTACACTCTTACTCGTCACTCACACACTTTTACACTATTTTTCTTGTTTTTGCTATTACTAGTTTTTTATTTTATTTAATTCTTATTTTTCCTTTTTAAATTAAAAATAAATAATAATAATAGAAATAAGTAATTAAGTATATGTTTAGTTACCTACATATTTGTTACTGCTGTAATCATTATGCTATGGAAGAGCGGGGTCTCCTAACACAAGCTAAAATTGCTTAAAAGGAGTCCCCAAACACGACCACCCATTGTTGTAACAATTTTTTTTAATAAAACTTTTTGTATTTGTATTTTGTACGGGACCTTCGCCACTGAAAGTTAGTTATAAAATACCAAACAAAAATTAAATTTAACCGATGATTACTATTTACTTCATCTGGTACTATTATAAAAACATCCCAAGAAACATAATCCCATTCGATTCTAATTTGAGACTTCACGCTTATATTCCCTTGTGCCATAGAGATACGCAAATATATCCTGACACTGACAGACATTGAATGAAGTGCGTCTGCTCATTCTCTGGGGAATAGACTAAAGTTATGGATGTATTTAAATCATCTGAATTAAATATTTTGTTACGCAATCTGCCGTATGCCCTGAGGGTCATTATAACCACTAAATATAGCTCTGTCACAGTCAGAAGTCACCGCAGTAGACCTCGTAGAAGATGGTGGGGCGAGCTGAACTAAATTACTCACGACCAGTGAGCCATATTGGTTCTGAATTTAAAAAACTTGAAGTCATGGGGAGAGGCCTTTGCCCTGCTGTAGGATGATGCTGGTAAACAGCGCTGGATGAAACTGATGCAAGTGAGATTTTTATTGTGCCTATTAATAACCAAACAGCGATGCGAACATTTTTAAAGACACAAGCGTGACAGGTCTTAAAAAAATTTGAAGAACACCAATAATTATATTTCTTATTATTTGCTAGCATATTGTAAAGCTGAAGAGTTTGTTTGTTTGGTTGAACACGCTAATCTCAGGAACTACTGGTTCGATTTGAAAAAAATTATTAGTGTTGGATAGCCCATTTATCGACGAAGGTTTTGGCTAAATTTCACGCAGATGAAGGTCGTAGGCAACAGCTAGTCTTATTATATGCTGGCACTCCACTTGGCGTATTTGTCAAAATTTTCGCGATATTGGATCAAAACAAAATGATTTTTTATGCCTACTGCGATATAGTTCACTTTGTTTTAATGATAGAAGACGAATATTTTGCCCAGATCTGCCAAGTGTAGTGCCACCATTTCAAAATCAATATTGTCAATATGATGAACAGGTGGCCTATCATGACGTCTTAAAACAGGAGTAATTCCAGTGTGGGAAAGAGATGGCGCTAGACGACCTTTATCTCTGTCTCTTTCCCACACTGGAATTATTCCTGCTTTAAGATGTCAAAGTAACCCCCCAAAAAGAAATCATTTGAAAAAAAAAAAAGAATGGAATCATTTTGAAGAAAAGCTTGAAACATTCTTGTCCGTCGGTTGGTACGTCTGATGTCTGAAGTAATACCAAACGACTAGTGTGCAAAGTCATAGAATTTCTTTACAAAAGTAGGTAGGTACTCCATTATCGAACTCAGAATGTCTAAACCAATGTGTGTGTGTGTGTGGTAATAGTTTCCAAAGTTTTTATTACTACTACAATTTTAAACAGGGCCAGCACCCGTAGCATGACTACCGTAGACAAGGATTTCTTTGACGGAAGAATCGACAAAATGACAGATAGTGCAAAGAAATCTGTCATTGTGTCGACACAATCTGTCATTTTGTCGATTCTTCCGTCAAAGAAATCCTTGTCTACAGTGGTCATGCTACGGGGGCTACATAATTATTCTATTTCCGTAGCTTATGTCAATATAATACTCTATTGACTTTTTCATCATAGTTATCATAATTCATAATTAATTTATTTATTGTTTGCCACAGGTGAAAAGACAGATCTTATAATTAGCGTTATTGTATCACTGTAACATACTTATAGGGTGTACAATATTTGTATGTATGTCAATAACATGTTAAAAAAAAAACAAACAAATTTTACACTTATAATTGGTTGGTTGGTTGATTGTCTTCGTCAACCTCATTTTACGTTCAGTATTAAACAATTATTAGGTACATACAATTTACGTTTAAATAAATCAAAAAATAATAATAAAAGTAAGTGTAACATGTCAATTTTTTGACAATATTTATCGCTAATAGACACAGCACTTTGTCTAAGATAAAATTTGATTTTCTCCAATAACAAAATCTTCGGTCAGTGGGTCGTCTTAGGGCTTGATTTATAGGAGTTGGAGTATACGCTTACGGCACTATGACCAGCAAAGAAAAAAAAAAAAAAATTGTGTCTTACAAAAAATTTCGAATTTAGAAAATGTTTATTTTTATTTCGTTTTAGAAGGCCTATAATTCGGAAACGGTGCGTCGGAGGACCATGCGTCAGATCTTAAATGGTTTCTATGGTCTAAATAAACCCGATTCTGCAATAACATTGGTAAATTTCGAAAAAAAATCTACATCCTAAATTTTTTTTTAAGTCCTCGTTCCATAGCGCCCCTAAGGCTACACTCCAACCAAATCTTCCCACCACAAAGTCTTAATAAAAAAGAAAACGTCCAAATCAAAAATGACTGCTAAGTATTCTGTCTCCACTCAAACGGGGCACAAAACGATGAAATTTATACCCCGTGCTGACACCGGCAAAACATTGTGATCACCACCAATTACCACTGAACACTGCCTCCACAAATATCACTACCTCCATCTCCCTCTAACGTATCAAAAACGATCTAGCTGTCCCTTTCGCGCGTCTCACAACAGAGTTTTTAATCATTTGTTTGACAGAACTAAAAGGTCGTATGTGTTTGGATGGTTCTTTTGGGTTACACTTTAGGCAGACGTGATAGGTTTTAAATTGCAATGTTAATTGGTTGGTTTCAAACTAAATCTGTGTGAAACTAAAGTGATCTTTAATGTGATCTACAAAGAAGTGATTTTTATTTGTGTAGCGTTAAATAATAGGCTTGTTATCAATGTAGTTAGGAGATAATGACAGAAGTATTATGACGATGGCATTAAAGCTTACATTCCCTCGTCCAGTGGTTAGTACTAATAAAATAAAATAACGTTTTGACTACACCCCGTATTGGGAGGCGTGGCGATTGAGTTTACGCGCGGAACTCGCGGCGTTCGGACGTATGGACGTCAAAAATCGTTTAGAGACTTTTTAATTTTAAAGTTTAAGATTTTAAATAAGACTTTAGTATTAATTTAAATAAAATCGAACAGTATTTTTTGCCAATGTAATTTTAGTGTGATATTGTTAAAATCAGTATTTTGAAGTAAGTTATTCGATTTTTTAATTAAAACTTCGGTGCGCTACAGTTTTTTTTTTTTAATAAGATGGTATACTGGCAAAGGACAGTGAGAAATTAAGTACTAGAAAAAAAAAATTGGCCCTGTATTCGAAGGTGTCGAAATAGAAGAAAATGCGTTATTACGCAATGAAGTATCAGAAATAAGACAGTTGTCTTGTGATTTCCCGAACAAAAGTGAATGAAAAAAACAGTGTGTGATAAAAATGGAATCAAAACTAGAAATCGGCGAGACTCAAACTCAGAAAAAGGTACCGAAACCATTTTCAATCGAATCTATAATCGGAGATAGAAAATCACCAGAAATCGATATAGAAAACAATATCTCGGAAAGTTCTAGAAATTCAGAAGAAGAAGAGAATGAAAGATTGGACGGATTAAATCAGATGCGATATTACGCGCCATTTTTACAACAAAATGGCTTCCCGTTTTTACTTGGATATCCAGAGCCGTGGCTGTCGAGGGTGCTGGGTTCTGTGCCTCCTCCTGTGAGGGAGAATAGAGAGGAAGAGAAGAGGGACAGTCCTCTGAGTGTCGGGAGTGAAGCGGAGAGTGATGGAGGAGAAGAAACTAATCAAGGTAAGAATAATGTATAGTATAATTTTAATACCTAGGAACTTACCTAAAAATAAGAAATAATGTAGGTATGTATGGTAGAGGAGCTCGTGGCTAAATAATAACAGCCGCTCGGGTCGATCTTTAGGTTAAGCCGTGCTTGCCTAAGTTGGTCCGTGGATGGGTGACCGCCCATTACATACCGAGTTTCCTCTGTGCCTCGGAAAGCACGTTAAGCCGTTGGTCCCGGCTGTCAATTGTAGATCTTTGATAGTTGTTAGGTAGTCAGTGGCCCGAAAAGTCTGACAACCAGTCTTACCAAGGGGTATCGTATTACCCAGTACTGAGTTGTGGAGGTCAGATAGGCAGTCGCTCCATGTAAAATACCGGTATTCAGCTGCATCCGGTTAGACTGGAAGCCGACCCCAACATAGTTGGGAAAAGGCTGGGCAGATGATGATGTATGGTAGATAGCTGCTATCACCTTTAAAAAAAAAAAATCTTTTAATATTTCAGTTTTAATATTTGTACGCCGTTGTCGGCACAACATAGCGATCTTTTATATTTACTTACATCTTTTAAACCTATGTTTAACAAATAAAATTTTTGAGTTTGAAGGTTTGTAGATTATCATCATAATTCTCCTGCCTTTATTCCAATTTCTTTGGGGTCTTCTGGTCTTCTTCTTCCATACTTCTGTATTAGGTACTGGTCATCTCAGCAGCCACCCCTTACCTCCAAGGTTTGTAGACTATCTGAAAAAAATGTATACATATATCTATACTTATAATATTATAAAGCTGACGAGTTTGTTTGTTTGGTTGAACGCGCTAATCTCGGGAACTACTGGTTCGAATTGAAAAATTATTTCAGTGTTGGATAGCCCATTTATCGAAGAAGGCTATAGGCTATATAACATCACGCTATGACCAATAGAACAAAAAAATAAGACAGAAGCGGCGGGTGAAACCGCGGAGCAAAGCTAGTCTTATTTAAAATTCGTAAGAATATCACTACATAGTATAAAACAAAGTCGCTTTCTCTGTCCCTATGTCCCTTTGTATGCTTAAATCTTTGAAACTGCGCAACGGATTTTGATGCGGTTTTTTTTAATAGATAGAGTGATTCAAGAGGAAGGTTTATATGTATATATTGCACCTGTGCGAAGCCGGGGCGGGTCGCTAGTTTATTATAAATGCCATAAATAAGTCTGATCTGTCTTTCGGTATGTGTCCTTTTGTCGAATTCGTATGTAGTTTGACAATTATTTATTTATTTATTTGCTAACATGTAAAACACTGGTTAGTAGACATCATCATCTGCCTGCCTTTTCCCAACTATGTTAGGGTCGGCTTCAAGTCTAACCGGATGCAGCTGAATACCAGTATTTTACATGGAGTGACTGCCTGCCTGACCCCCACAACCCAGTTAGTACTGGGTAATACGATACCCCTTGGTAAGACTGGTTGTCAGACTTTTTGGGCCACTGACTACCTAACGACAGTCAAAGATCTACAAATGACAGCCGGGACCGACGGCTTAACGTGCTTTCCGAGGCACGGAGGAAACTCTGTATGTAATGAGTGGTCACCCATCCACAGAAAAACCTAGGCAAGCACGGCTTAACCTAAAGATCGACCCGAGCGGCTGTTATTATTTAGTTATGAGCTCCTCACTGTTTAGTAGACATGCATTAAAATTTCATGACATTAGTATTATATGACATGCACCCTGTAAGGGCACTACAAATTCTATAATAACATTTTTTTTAATTACATAATATAAAATTGATTCTAATTATAACAATTTACTACATTATACTAAACATATGGCAAACCATGAGCTGGTCAGCTTAGCCCAGAAAATAGGATACTTTTTACCCTGGGATAATTTCAGAAAACATAGATACACCCATATTTCGCCAGTTATGTTTAAGTACTTAGGTCATTGGGTTACCGACCATTTAAAAGATAACGTGGACATTGACAGGGAACGTAGATCGTGCTGGCCCGCAGGTTTTCGCGATGTACGGAGGCGGTTAAAATTACTCTGTTTAAGGCATTTTGCTCGTTATTTTACACGTGCAGCCTATGGACTAGTTGCCCGGCCCTGGTTCAAGCCATGGTCCGGAGCGAGAGGGAATGGGAAGCCGTAACCTCCTTCTGCGAAGCAGTCATGCTAGTGAAGGAGGTGGCGGAACGTGAGAGGGAAAGAGCCTCACGTCCCAGCCGCCGCGGGAGACGCCCTGGGCGTCGAGGGTCACGTGGTGGCCCCCGGCCACCGTAGGCCTGTGGACGGCGAGTTATGGGCTAGCTCGCCGTCCGGCCGTCTTATGACGACAGGCCGTCTCGACGGCGCGTTCGTGTTCCACGCGCGCCTCAAAGAGATGTCAGCAACCACGTAGGGGTCCGCACGGGCCGATGCCTGCCAGGGCTGCGGGACTGTTCGAAAGAGATACCGCGGCCCTGGAACACAAAGGGCAAAGAAGGAACATGGATGGGTTTTAGTCAGTACAAGTCTGACACTCCCTTCCGCTCCGCCCAGAGCGGGAGGGGTCATTTGATGATTTCACATCGTAAAAAAAAAAAAGCCTGTGGACTAGTTATAGTTTGCGTACATATATATCTATCTGATCTACGGGTCCAGTATAATAACGCTCTCAGGATGCTGTTGAGGCTGCCATGGCGATGCAGCGCGTCAAAGATGTTTACAGAAAGGCATACAGATGGTTTTGCGGCCATCATACGGAAGAGAAGCGCTTCCCTGCTTGCTCGTCTTCGTGGCAGTGCTAACAGTCTCTTGAGCTTATTCGCAGATAGATGGGAGTCTCCAATGCTGCGACATTGGATGAAACTCCACACTACATAAAACATGTATGTCTACTAACACTAGTATATAAGACCATTTTTACTAACACTATGGGCATAGCTCGAAATAAATGCTATAAGTATAATAATAGGGGGCGAGCCTATTGCCATCAACCTGGCACATTTCAAAACTCCGTGGCCGCTACTGAGAAATTCCTGATAGAAATACCCAGTAGCAATTTGATCGACCCAGGATCGAATCCAGGACCTCAAAATCAAAATCAAAGCATTTATTTCAAGTAGGCCAGTAACAGGCACTATTGAATTGTCGAAACAAAGACAACAATGTAATGTAGCTACAGTCCCAGTCACAAGGCATAAAAACTGTGAAAGTATTGTAGTTGCCCATTCCCTAACGTAGATCTCTATGGAGAAGAACGGGCAAGAACGGGCTGATGCTCAGCTTCACGATTGCGACCACTATACATACGAGGCAGGCTTGTTTATTATAATAACGAAGAGTGTGATCTTCCATCATGTTATTGTGAATCTCTGCTGTACCTAAAGAATGCTCTATCTCAATTTGCAGTTCGTGCTGATGTTCTAAAAATTCCAAGTAACTTAAAATCCGGTTGATTGTAGGTTCCATCTTCAGGCTTACCTACTGGTCATTTGAATCAAGTTTTATGGCGAACGTTTTTCCCATATACAATACAACATTATTTTTAGTATATGCGAAACCTGAATATAGTTTGTTCAGAATAAGTAACTGAATCGATTCCCATAATTTTTAAACCATGTTATATTTTTTCCCAAAAATATTTAAAAAAGTTAAAAGTTGTACACCGAGCGACTTTGAGTACCTATCGCAATAATTTAGGTACCTACTGCCAAATTATTATTATCAATGAGCTCAAGACGACGCTGGAGGCGCGCACTGCATGGTGACCACGATTTTGTGCGGACAACTAGATAACAGAACAAGCTTATAACTTTGTGATTTTTCATGATACAGTTTTGAAATTTTGTACATAGATTCTTTACATAAAAATACTAGACACGTGTATCAGGTTTCGCATATACTAAAATTAATGTTGTATAATGTCCGATTTTTACCGAGTAAATGCCTAGAGTTCTATCAATGTTTATCCTGGGGACCTGTCACTTGTCTTGTAGGTACAGTGTCCGCAACCGGTCAATTCGCACCGAAGTGGCAGCGGTCGGCAGCGGCCAGCGCTTTGCTGCAGTGCGCCGTTTTGACGGGCGCGTGACGTCTCGCGGCCGCACGTCCCTCCAGAGTCTTTTAAACAATACTATGCATTTCAAAATCTAAAACATGTAATCAAATTGGTTCAAGAAACACTAAAACTAGTGTTTAATCGAAGATCTCGTTCGCCCTGATTCTCGACGGGTCGGAAAGTCTTGTAGAAATGAAAGGACACCATGCCCCGTAGCATGACCACCGTAGACAAGGATTTCTTTGACGGAAAATCGACAAAATGACAGATTTCTTTGCATTATCTGTCATTTTGTCGATTCTTCCGTCAAAGAAATCCTTGTCTACGGTGGTCATGCTACGGGGGCATGACAGATTGTGTCGTCGACACCATGACAGATTGCTTTGCACTATCTATTATTGCGTCGTCGTCATCGTCAAATAAATCCTTGTCCACGGTGGTCATGCTACGGAGGCTAGTATTTAGAATGATCATTAATTAAATAATTACAAAGTTTCTTATGCATATCGCGTGGTAACCAAACGATAGCTCGAATTTAAATCGACCAACGCCATCTATCGAGGCATGGGCTAACTAATGCTACAAAATTGGTTGAGCTTTCATCTATGATGAACTAGTGTAGGTAAATATGGATATGGATAATACCTGATTGTGCTTGATGCAATCAGTTTTATTAAAATACTTGATAATTTGTCATTACGTTTACACCTCGCAATCGTGCTAAGGCCTCTGACAGACAGCCAACTTTGTTTTTTTTTTTATTATGTACTTATTTTTTGAACGTGGGCAACGTTTAAAAAACGAACACACCAGCAATTTCTCCTGTATCGTGGGTGCGTTTACAAACATTTAAATTCACATACACAAACAGCCAGACCCGGACAATTACCTATAGGCCATACAAATATTTGTTCCGTGCGGGAATCGAACCCGCGACACGAAGCGCAGCAGTCAATCGCTCAGCCACTGCGCCAACAATAAAATACCCCAATAAATAATAATAATAATATATGCCTGCGTAATATTTGTAAGTACGCCATATTATGGCAGGATATGCTGGAACCAATGTTGTTACATCTATTTGTACATTCTAACAAATTAACATTTTTGATTTTTATGATTTTTTAAATGATAACCGCCCATTAATTTAATTTAAAACATTAAGAAGAACTATTTATGACATCATCATCATCAGCAGTCCGCTGCTGGCCATACTCCTCAACCGCACGCCACTCAACTCGATTCTCAACTCATTCAGTTGGCACCAGCCACCCATTGATGACATAAGTGTTACAAATCATGGCACTACTTTAAGAGGGAACAGGGCCTGCGAAGTAATTATCTCACTGTCAAGAAAGCCACTTGAATTCCCGAAAATGCTTTGAAATAATTGCCGAAAAAGTTTCAACGTAATAGATTTGGCCCCGACACCTCCCGGCGATGTTTCAAATGCGATATGACAAATAGCCCTATTCGCTGTCACGTCGCTGTATTTCGGCCATTAGGAACACACCTTGGATATTACAGAAATGTGTATTCTAACATTTTTAGTGACTGGTATTTAGTTGTAACTGAGTGTTGATAAATTGAGTATATTTATACAAGGTGTAAACGGACTCTTTACGTAGCCGTCAACCAAGCATTCTGTACATTAAAATATAACTTAGTTTGATGCAGCGTTAAGCTGCGCTTGCCTAGGTCGGTCTGCGAATGGATAACCATCATTTCATACCAAGTATCTCCGTGTCTCGGAATGCACGTTAAGCCGTTGGTCCCGACAGTCATTTGTAGATCTTTGGCAGTTGTTACAGGTAGTCTGTGGCCTGATAGTCTGGTAACTAGTCTTACCAAGGGGTATCGTATTACCCAGTACTAACTGGGTTGTGGAGGTCATTCTTACGTCTTGAAGGCTATTCTTGCGTAAATAAAATCTTAGCCTAGGAAATCCAGACTTGTAAAAATGAAAAATGTGTCTAGTATTTTTACGTAAAAAAGGGAAATATTAAACAACATTTTAAAGAAACATGGAAAGATTTCTGGGTGACATGTGGGTTGGTTATCACAATTTCGAATCCAAATTGACTGTAACGAATGCCCTTAACTCACAATTCTCTTCTCTACAATTCATAGACACTCACAGTTCACACACATTCCCCTAAACGTAGAAAATCAACAAATAAACCAATTAGAAATGGCTGCTTGACATTATAAAGGTTATGTCACGCCACTCGAACGCATCTGTAGCGTGAAATTAACGCATATCCGAACGCATCCGAGCTATTTAGCTTTCGGCGCGAATTGTCCAAGTGACAGCTGTCACTATTTTTTTTTTTTGTTGATTGTTGTTATCAAAACGGTTTGGTTTTTACTGAGATTTTTTCGATTCCATCTTACAAAACATGCAAATACATTGCAGAAAGAGAAGACAAAAATTACCTTGATTCAAATGTGAGTGGAAACGCCGTAGAAGGACATACACTGACTTTATTGGTGACTAGCTGTTACCAGCGGGGCCGCGGCCTTCGTTCGCGTGAAATTATTATAAAAAAAATATGACTTTCCTTTTTGAATCGAGTTTTGTTACCAATTTCAAGTGTTTTAATTGTTTTTCAAGGAACTATAATTCTTATTCTAAAATAAAAGTAGCCTAAGTTACTCCTTATGACATTAGCTACATACCAGTATAAGATCCGTCTAAATCGATCCAGCTGTTTCAGAGATTAGCCGTTTGAATCGGATTTTGTTAAAAAATTCAAGGGTTTTAATTTTTTTGCATGGAAAGCTAATATATTTTTTCTAAAATAAAAGTAGCTGATAGAACCCCACCATCCCCTTCGAACCTAACCTGTCCGGAGTCAGGGTGTCCAAAGTCCCGAGCTCGCTTCGCTCGCTCTTGCATCCTAAGTTTTCCTTGCCACAATGCCTTGTTTATGTTGGTATGGTGTGCAGTGTATTAGGGTAACATAAAAGAGAGTACGATAGACGCTCTCAACTGCGTGTAGTCGCCCCTCGCACCGCTATCCCCGCTGTACTTAAGAACTTCAAAAATTAAATACATTTTCAATCGCTATTTACGAAATGTATTGATTTCCTAGGAAAAGTGCATATTACAAAATATATCATAGATTTCCTATCTATTTTAGGAATTATATTTCCTAGGAATTGTATACAATGGCGGATTACATACTTTTCAGCTAACATATACAACATTAGTTTTAGTATATGCGAAACTTGAAAGACGTGTCTAGTATTTTTATGTAAAGAATCTATGTACAAAATTTCAAAACTGTATCATAAAAAATCACAAAGTTATAAGCTTGTTCTGTTACCTGGTTGTCTGTACAAAAACGTGGTTACCACGCATAGCGCCCGCGCACGCCCCTCCAGCGTCGTGTTGAGCTCATTGATAGTAATAATTTGGCAGTAGATACCTAAATTATTGCGATAGGTACTTAGTTTCGCTCTGTGTCGAACTTGTAACTTTTTTTATATATTTTTGGGACAAAATATAACATGGTTTAAAAATTATTGGAATCGATTCAGTTACTTATTCTGAACAAACTATATTCAGGTTTCGCATTTACTAAAAATAATGTTGTATCCACAGTGACTTTTAAGTCGTCTTACAACGGCAGCCCAATTCATGTATCCAATGACTAATAAACAGTCATAAAAAAATAAGGTATTTATTAGATGAATATTATTCATTATAATGACGCATGACGGATTTGAAACACCCCGTTGTGAACGATGATCTACTCGACTCGTGCGCTGGGTAGGTTAGTTCTACCGTTTGACACGTAAATACAGGGTGTAAACAGACCCTTCACGAAGCCGTCAACCAAGTATTCTGTACATCAAACTAAGTAACTATACGCAAAAATTATTGCTGGGATCCGACTTTTTTTTGGGGTGAAAAATCACGTTTTACGGTAGGACTCGATGGAAAGCACTCAAAGCATTGTGCTGATGGATGGATTGAATAGTACGGGGGTCGTGGAGGTGTGTAAAGTGAAAATCTTACATTAAAAACATGTCGTGTATTTAAAAAAAAACTTGTGAAAAAGTTGGAACTTTGACCCCCAATATCTCCGTATCTAGAAGGTTCCCAGGTATGGCCTAGAACAAAAAAAATATCATAACAGGTAAAATCCAAAAGCAAAATCAAAGCATTTATTCATCATCATCATTTATTTCAAGTAAGCCAGTTACAAACACTTTTGAATTGTCGAAACAAAGACAATAATGAAATGCAGCTACAGTCCCAGTCACAATGCATAAAAACTGTGAAAGTACTGTAGTTGCCCATTCCCTAATGTAGATCTCTATGGAGAAGAACGGGCAAGAAACTCCATGGACACTCTTTTAAATCAGAATAATTTTCCAAAACCTTGGTTACATCATTCATGTTGAGATGGTACATTATGTGAGAACGATGTAGCAAGTTGTGTACGTTAAAAGTGCCCATAGTAAAACAATTCTAAGTTAAAATAATTAATTCAAACAAGCCGTGGCAACCAAGAGATGACCAGTCACAACTGACAGCGCCCGTTTACGAACATGCGTGGATCAGCACCATTCAACTCAACCATTTTGAAGGGAACTAAATGATCCGACACACATGCCACCATCAGCGATACATTTGAGTGAGTATGACATACTCTTCAACGCCAGGGCACATTCAGGGCAAGCCGGAATATATATTCTTTATTGTGATTATATTATTTGTCTATAGAATACTGACTGTGCCATTTTTCAAAGGGAAGCCGGTAGAAATCGAGTTGTAGGGAGACTTAGCCACTGGTACCTACTTATGTATCTTGAGTGTAGCCCGCTTGCATAACCTTGTAGATGTACGTATTCAACTCGTAAATGATATCTACCTGTGTTCTTAAGGGAATCTTTTAACGCAGCTTTTTTCACAAATGGCTTAAGGCAAAATTAATCAAAGCATAAAGCATACGCATAGCATAATCAGTCTATAATGGTCCCACTGCTGGGACACAGGCCTCCTCTCTATGAGAGGGAATGGGTTATAATCCACCACGCGGGCCCAGTGCGGGTTGGTAGATGTCACATGTCTTCGAATTTTTTGGTTCTAGGACATGCCGGTTTCCTCACGATGTTTTCCTTCACCCTTTTGAGAGCAGTGGTGATGAAGTAAATTACACAAAGTAATGCGCCAACCTGGGTTCGAACCACTGGGCCACCGCTGCTCTCATCAAAGCATCTAAGTACAAATTATTGCAACACCTAAAACATTGCCTTGAAGCACACCTTACTTAAATTCAATGTAATTATCTAGCCATTCCTACTGTACTGTCAATCATTAGTTTTATTAACTTTTTTTATGGAAGACTATGCCCGCGGCTTTAACCGCGTCGAGTTCCGTAATTATCCCACGGGATCGTACTACCGGGAAAAAAATCTTATATGTTAAGTTAATCCAGGTTATAAAGTATCTGTGTACCAAATTTCACCCAAATCCATTCAACCGTTTTTGCGTGAAAGAGGAACAAACATCCATACATCATACACCCTCGCAAACGTAAAATAGTAGTAAGATAGTAAGACAATAGCATAATGCTCTTGTTTGTGTGTGTGTGTGAAATGCTTTAGTTAAAGTTAAATCTATTTACATATTGCTTACAAAATAAAATTATTTCTAAATTATAGTTTATGCTATTTTGTCAATCACAATGTAGCTCAGATTAATCAGAAAGGTTCTTGAACGTTTTATTTACAATTCTGGATGTAAATTCAATACACTTTCTCGAAAACTGGTTCTCATCGCACTACGATTAGGTTCAACATGCAATGTATTTCACACACGTGGATTTTTAGTATATTACCGCACACGTGCGGATATAAAAATTTCCACAAATAACTATACTTATACTAAGTCCAAATGGGTTCAATGACTATAGTCGGCGGTGTTCCTTCCAACCTATATGTATAAGGGAGCGAATATTAAAGTGTATCAAGCTACTAGCTTATAAGCGATGCTTCGCTTGTTCGAAGTTCAGTAATTGTCCCAAGGAATCGTACTATCGGGATAAATAAAGCCATCCGTTCAGTAGTTAGATGTACTAACGTGGATATCCAATGCTATTGCAGTCTTTTTTAAGTACTATAATGAAGAATGTTACGCTCAACATGTTTCGAGCGTCTTGGATTCCCCCAGACAAGACAATCGGCAGAAAACATTATTTATTCCACATTAACGTTAAAACCACCAAGTAAACAAATATATCAACAGTTTTACGCCACATTGATTCCCAATTCATCATTCATTCGAGGAAAACTGCCAAAGTGACAGAGTGAAAATTTAAACTGAAATAAAACGTGACCGCCATGTTGAACGGACTGTTTAACGTAATCGATTCATCTGATTCGACTAAAATGCATTCTACTTCACAATCGATTTAACTCGCCGCTCGTACAATTTAATTTAAAATTCGAAACGCGATCGCGCGGGACTTTATGCGTCTACAAAGTTTGCTTATGCAGTTGTATTGTCTATTTCACGTTCGAATCGATCTTTTTTGACGGCAAATTAAAGATGGCGGATTTTACAATTCATTTGGCGCTCTCGATAACTGTCAATCGTTGTTCTGTCGTAAGGAATAAATATATTTGTTGGCTATAGGGATCCTTTATCGTGGTTTTCATGGAAACTGTTGGAGCGGTCGGTATTTAAGATGTGTCTACGTGTTTGCCAGCACGTTTTTCGTACCGTGAAACATGCCAACTTTGCCCACTTTTTTCGAATAATTTTAATTTTTTTAAGATTTTTGTATGGGGACATAAGTATTTTCTTTTAGCATTTGCTACTCTAAGATTATGTGCATGTGTTGGTGTAGCAAAATTTATATTTTTTAAACATTTAATTCAAAATTAGATTCGTTTTGTTGGCGGGCAAAGTTACCTGGACTTTTAGCCAACATTGCCTACCTTGATTTTTGACGCAAATATGGCCTTTAAGCAGATGGCATCAAAATCCAGTTCAAAAATTTTGGCAAAGATGGCGTTTACTTTAGAAATTAAAGCGAAACCGTGAAAAGTTTTCTACTAAAATGACTAGGCAATGTTACCCTAAAAAAAAATCTCTTTTTCATACAATTAACATTTCGTCGTTTGAAAGTGCTAGGGTTGGCACAAATCAATAAAATGAAATTGTTTTTTTTTTTCATTTCTAGAAAGAATAATGTGTTAAGGTAAAAGAAAAATAAAATAATTTTAACAACAATATTTATTAATGTGAATGAAATACCAATTGAGATCAAATAATGCTTTTAAATTATTTATAGAAAATGATTTATAGAAAAAATAGTCAAAATAAGTAACAAGTTTCTTAGTCTTATTTATATTCTTAAAGTTAATAATCAGAGATCAAAGTTATTGGAATGTCCACTACTGATAGATGTGCATCCATCCCACAATAACAACATAATTAAGTCACATATTTTCCGATATCACAATAATGTCCACTACAATTATCCTAAACATAAAGAAAATTGATATAGCTACTGTAATAATAATGTTTGACAATGATAGGAACGACATTTTCTTATTTATAAGAGTATACTTATATAGAGAACATAGTTTTAATAAAATTAATCAACCATAAAATAAAAAAGGTAGCTTCATTTGAGTTATTTCGCACGGCTTTTGTAATAAGTACTAGGCATTTATTGAATGTTGAAATTACTAAAATCAACTTTAAAAACGATTCGACCACGTCGAGTAATAATTGGCTTGGGAAGTATTGTAACAATATCTTTTAAGTGTTTCATAGTGCAAATGTCATCAACTATTGGGACGTGAAAGTCGTTCCTTCTTCACATTTAGACTCCTTAAACTTTCGCACAAACTTCTGGATCCAATTTGACGTCTTGATTTTCGTTGTCGAATTCGAGATTTATGTTTATTTTTCTGAAATAAACCATATAACGAAGTCAGATCAGTGTTACAAGTGGTCATAAAAAAGTTTAAATAATAATAAATAGTATGAAGAAGACGTTATTAGTAATTACTGTGTACCTTCACAATAACAACTAATGTCCTCTTTGAATTAGTACTAAAATAGTCTTAATAAAATAAAACAAATCACAGAGTGTCGTATGTGCCAGCCCTAAGCATTTTTAGATGGCGGGCAATGTTGTCAATCGTAGATCGAAACATTACTGGATAACTTTGCCCATCATTATAACTTTAGTTTTAAATTATGCTCATCAATGACACTAACAATAAAATACTCTACAAATAGTTTTTTAATACATGTTATAAGTAAACTAACCTGTGTTTTCACCATCACGCTCAATTCTTACCAAAATTCTGCACCAAAATTTGCCCGCAAAAACACGCACCGTACTTGACGAGTTCCAACAAGTTACTGAGTGGAGTTAGCAATGCACACAATAGTTAGTGTTGCCAGTCATATAACTTATTTTCCACACAAGTCAATCAATGTTGCCTTAATATTAAGATATTTTTGTACGTTAAAGATTTGCTTGTAAATTGCTCATAGGGCAAAAATACCCTTGTTGGCAATGTTGGCATATTTCACGGTAATAGATATTTTATTGTGATTTTGTAGAACTTATGACTTGTTTCTCAGTAAAAGTTCTATGCTTGCGACTTGGATTTGCGTGGTTAGCACGCTAAGGAGAAAATGTGTAGGAAATCATAACGATGAAAGGAGATTGACAACAATTTCTGAGTTAATGGAATTCATAACCTCTTGTTGTACCTACGTTATTGTATTGTATCTCCGTGTTCACAATTACACGGGTTTGTACACTACGGGTTTAAGCACCCATGTAAAGGGTGCAAATAGACCCTTAACATAGCCGAAAGGCACTTGTTCTCCCCGTCTTTGCGATATTTTTTTTTGTTCTAGACCATACCTGGGGACCTTGTTACGGAGATATTGGGGGTTCTAACTTTTTCATAAGTTTTTTTTAAATTTTACTTTACACACCTCCACGACCCCCGTACTATTCAATCCATCCATCAACACAATGCTTTAAGTGCTTTCCATCCAGTCCTACCGTAAAACATGATTTTTCACCCCAAAAAAAAGTCGTTTCCCAGCAATAATTTTTGCGTAAAGTTACTTAGTTTGATGTTCAAAATGCTTGGTTGACGGCTATGTAAAGGGTCTGTTTACACCGATCTATTATGGCAACAATCCAAAAAGGATGTTACTTAAGTAGCTACTCTATAGAATGTAAAAGCTACGTTGTAGTCTTAAGTTCTTATTAACATTTCATTCCTTCTAGCTGCTTTTAATACATAGTTTTTTTTTGATGATGCCATGTGATTATTTAATTTTATGCATCTATCGTCCAGTAAGCGAGGGGTCAATTTTTGTAAGAGGTAAGCTGGAGTCCATATCTTTAATGTGATTATATTATTTGTCTATAGAATACTGACTGTGTCGTGTTTTAAAGGGAAGCCGGTAGGAATCGAGTTGTATGAACCTTCGCCACTGCTATCGTCTTGTGTCAAAATCACAAAATGCTTCGTCTGTGTGTTTTTTTTTTGTAAAATGTTAATCATTTATTTGTTCCGATTATTACTACCTTGTGAAAATATTGTAAAACATTGTTTTAGTAGAACATTTTCACTGAAATTATTATAAATACGAAAATGAGTCCTGTTTTCTTGTCCCCACAGTTCTTGCAATTTCAATGCCTACAAAAATAAAATATCGACCGAACCAATTTATTGGTAAAGAAAGAAAGAAAATACATTTATTTGGCACATGCCACAAGTGCACACGATATAAAACAAAAAAAAAACAAGAAAAAAAAAAAACTTTAAACTAAACAAATAATGTAGGTAACACTGTGAGCCTCATAGCTGCGCCAAATAGGTAACTAGTAAAGAAAATGGGTTTTTTTATTTTTATTCTGTATGGGCTTACTCTTGACCTAAATCTAGTCCTGAGGACAGAGATGGGGTCGACGATGGAACGAGCTAACCCAAAAGAAGCCTAACAAACATACACACAAACAAACAAACACATACACAACACACATCATTTTTTTTTTTTTTGTTATTTTTTTACATTTAAATCAATCCCTTGTTAAGACCAACCGACCCTGGCTATCTAGTTAGCAGTGCAATCGACCAAAGTCTACAAATTCTTTACAAAAATCTTCAAAATTTCATCAAGTCCAACTCACCCCGGCTCCTCACCCCAAGAATCTAATCATTAGATTTGTCCACCACAGGGCGTGGCGCTGACTCAGCTTTCGGCTCTCGGCTCTCTGCCGTTGCTTTTTATCGTCCATTCGGCCCCGGGGTTATGACTGCGCAAAAACTTGGGGAGAGATTGACATGGGCAGAAAACATGATTTGACGGCGCGCCGGCGGGACGTTTGTCTCGTTTGGTCGCATTGGGAGATTTCGAAAAAAAATCGAAAGATAGTTTGCGAATTTCACAGAAAAAAATCTAATACCAAACTTTATTACATGTTTATTTCAAGTGTGCTGGTTTCGGGTGTAAAATTCCTCTGAAATATCAGCAGAAAACCCTTTGGTGTAACTGGATACGGTATACAAGTTCCACTAGATCAATCGTCGGCGCAGCATGTCTTCTTCTTCCATACGTATATTCTTCTCTATAACTCGTCATCTCTTCAGACACCTCCTTTCTTGCCATATCATTCTTTACACAGTCAATCCATCGTTTCATTGGTCTTCCTCTACTCATATACCCATCCACATTCATACTCAAAACTTTCCTCACAACATTTTCCTCATTCCTCCGCATCACATGCCCATACCACGACAACCGATTACCACACAACTTTTCAGTCACCGGCGCCACTTTCAGATTTATTTATTTATTAATACTTCAAGCACAAAGTACTGAGGCGGACTTAATGCCATAGGCATTTTCTACCAGACTTCCAGACTTCCTCTTATGTACTCATTTCTTATTTTATCCATTCGCGTAACACCACACTTATCGGTCAATGTATTCTTTTCACAAAGGAAAGCAGTAAATAATTATTTTCTGATGATAAGTGCCTATTAATTTAAAAATCCGAAAACCGTCAAACTCAAATCATTTATTTCAATTAGACTATAACAAGTACTTTTAAATTCTCAAAAACAAACAGATGAAGCTGCAGCCCCGACTGGGACTTGGGAAAAAAAAATGTCTTATAAGTACCGTAAACAATATTATTTTTAATATATGCGAAACCTTTTTCATTTTTTTTAATTTTGTCCCAAAAATATATAAAAAAGGCTACAAGTCGGATACCGAGCGACACTAAGTACCTATCGCAATCATTTAGGTAGCTACTGCCAAATTATAATTATCAGTGAGCTCAAGACGACGCTGGAGACGCGCGCGCGGCGTCGCCGCGTGGTGACTACGTTTTTGTGCGGACAACCTGATAACAGAACAAGCTTTTAGCTTTGTGATTTTTTAAGATACAGTTTAGAAATTTCGTACATAGATTCTTTACATTAAAATAGTAGACACGTGCTTCACGTTTCGCATATACTAAAACTAATGTTGTGTACTTGCAAATGCAATCAGTAAAAAGCTTTTATTTTGAAAATACAAACAGACACTTCAATTTTATTTATTTAGTATGCCTTGTGACTCACAAGGCATACTAACTTGTGAAAGTATTGTAGTTGTCCATTCCAAAGCGTTTCGCATTCTATGGAGAAGAATGGGCAAGAAACTCCATGTACTTACACTCTTTCAAATCAAAATATTGTTACAAAATCTTGGTTCCATCATTAAAATTGACATTATAAATTACTAGCTTTTGCCCGAGGCTTCGCTCGCCTTAATTTAGAATTCAACAATCAATTCACTTTGTACTATGCTTATAGTAATGTGGCGCCATCTATTATCATAAGAACGTTATTGTTGTTTTTCTCAGGAACAGTACTTTTTTTCGGGATGAAAGATACTATATGTCAGTTTCTGTACACCTGAAAACGTATATGCAAAATTTCAGGATGATCGGTGTAGTGGTTTAGGCTTGAAAAGGTAACAAACAAACTTACTTTCGCATTTATAATATTACTAGCGACCCGCCCAGGCTTCGCACGGGTGCAATATAAACATATAAACCTTCCTCTTGAATCACTCTATCTATTAAAAAAACTGCATCAAAATCCGTTTCGTAGTTTTAAAGATCTAAGCATACATAGGGACAGACAGCGGGAAGCGACTTTGTTTTATATTATGTAGTGATTAAGTATTAGGTACTAGTAAGTATTGAAGTATGGATGTGAGAACGATGTGGAAATCTATTTTCTTTGTAGATATTTACTTAATAAATCAAAATCAAAATATTTTATTTCACATAGCCCTAGATGGGCACTTAGGTATAAAACGTCGACAAAAAGGTGCACGGTTCGGGTTGATCGTTTCCTAAGGAGAAGAACCGGCAAGAAACTCCATGGTTACTCTTTTCGAATAATTTGGTATTACAATATTGTCATGGTTAAGTATGAGGGGACAGCGTAGGCCCGACACTAAGTCGTTGCTTACTACACAAAAGATGTAAAACAAATAAAAAGTTAACAAGCAGCTGGGAATCTACAAAGCCTACAATGTTCACACATTCACAAACAATCAACAAAATAGGTACTTAATACTTATTTTACTAGCAATAATAAAAATCTGCAGAATAAACGTACCTATAATTGCAAGATAAGAATTCATGATCACCTAAAACTAAACGACATTGCAGTTAAATCGCCTAAACGATCGACCATAAATATTCCGCAGCCATTAGTGCAGAAAGCGCGGGAAATGGGGAGACCAGTAACTAATAGTTCTGTTGACAGATACAGACGTATTATTTTTTAATAGTTTTTGTGCGTTTTTTCAGCGGTCATTGATTTTATAAAGGAATTTCTCCTATATCGTGGGTGTATTTACAAACATTTAAACTCACATACATCAACAGGAATAGATGATGTAAAATAAAACAAAAAAAAAATTAAAATGGAAATTAAATTAAATTAAATTCTTGTATGATCTATATATCAAATATATATTATACAAATACTTGTTCCGTGCGAGGATCGACCCCGCGGCAAGGAGCGCAGCAGTCAATTGCTCAGCCACTGCGCCAACTCTGCCGTCACCGTCGCCGTTTGGCTGCAAGTTGCCAGACGTGAAGCGATGATGAGGCCTAGGGCATGCTTGCCTAGAAGAAACCGATTCACTCGAAGTTTGAAGAGATCTAGATTATATAGATCGGGAAACAGAGAAGCCGGCAGTGAGTATACAGGGTGTAAGGGACAGCCCTCCACAAACTGACAGGGTGCACTCAGCTCCTTTTTTTGGATCATATTCCACCGGAATTTTTTTCCGGAAAATTTTTCTGTTACTATTCTTTTATTTCAATGTAAAATTACATTCCCGGTACTCAGCACTCCATTTATGTAAAAAATACGAGTAAAATAAAAAATCCAACAATGGACGTTGAAATACTGTAACGTACGATGCGTGAAATCAGCTGTTCACTTCCTGCCTAGCTACAGAGTTCATCGAACTCGTCGTCGCGCTTGCCGTTCGCTACGTGCGTTTTGCCACGGTAACGATACATTGCGTATGAGGAGATAAAACAAATAAAATTTATTGGATTCCCATAACATTCCTGAAATAATTTCTTGTACCGGTCATCTTAGTATGATATACTGAATTCACCCCATAAGTTTGTGGAGGTCTGTCCTTTACACCCTGTATTTCAGTTTCTTAGACATCTTATATTTGTGTTGAGTTTGAAACCACTGTGATCTTTCGGCTGTCTACCCCTGATAACCTTAATTTGCCCAATAGGTATCTATTTGATGTGATCATCATCATCTCTTATACCAATTCTTAATGCACTGTGTCGGGGTAGCATAGGTTGCGGTGGCGAAGGTTCCATACAACTCGATTCCTACCGGCTTCCCTTTGAAAAATGGCACTGTCAGTATTCTATAGACAAATAATATAATCACATTAAAGATTATCATTAACACTAGAAACGGGATATTTACCATGTTTACTGATTTATTTGAACTCAAAGAAATCAGTAAACATGGTCTTTAATGTGCTTATATTATTTGTCTGTTGTTAATGATAATGTTAGTGACCGTGATAGTTTAAAATCACATTAATTATGGATATTTACTCCAGCTTAGCTCTTACAAAATTACCCTTCGCTACTGATAGGTAGTGTCTTCTACTTTCATACTTCTCTATTAATCAGGTACATCTGAGGGTAGTTCATCTAGATGTCATCAATAAATAAAAGTTGCAGATCAAATTAAATTAGCTTTTTCTATCTCACGTTGCAAGCACGGCGGGCTGTGCAGGCGCTGCTGCTGCGGCTGCTGAGATCCTCAAGCAGCGCAAATACTGTTACCTTATTGGTAACTACAGTTTTGAGCCGTTTGGGGTCGAAACGCTCGGGTCATGGGGCCCGAGTGCGCGTCTCCTTTTTAAGGAAATCTCTCGCCGACTGGTCGACACTTCGCGTGACCAGAGGGCTGGCTCTTTCTTTGGCCAAAGAATCAGCATTTCTATTCATCGTGGCAATGCTGCCAGTCTTCTGGGCATGGTTCCAGATGACAGCGATGCGGAGGAGTACTTTGACGCCTGAGTGTCCTATTCTCGTCGTTGTTTATATGTTTATATTTGCTTACTTTTAATCTTATTTTTATCATAGGTTAGTTCTATTTTTAGTCTGTATATAATTTACATAATATAGTTTTATATTGTCTTGAATTCAAAGTATAAATTATATTAGCTTTAGGATTCTAATGGTTTTTTGCTACCTTTTAAACTGTTAATGCTGTCTTAGCATACGAAACTGTTAATGCTAAGACGTCTTTGGTTGAATCCCCAAAAAAAGCAGCGAATTTTCTAGGGAAATTCTCAAGACTTCTCATTGCATCTGCAAGTAGCGACAAACGGGCACATTAGGGGAACTATCTCATGTAATAATGACGTTCAAAAAGTGCTGTTTATCAGGCTAATGATAATAATTAATGACAATTCATTACCAAATGTCCAAACTTTTGTATTTGCTGCCAACAGGCTCGCCATCATACCTGCACACATACTTAAAGTTGACTAGTTAAATGAAAGAAAGATAGAAAACATATTTATTAGATTCGCATTGAACAAAACAATAAAACAAAATTATTTATAAAGAGAACAACTATACACCACAATTTTTTAATTAGTACAAAAAAAATGAAGCTCTATCCGTACCCGTTACTGATCATATTTGTGTAATCAAAAGTAAAAAAACGAATTCCCAAAATTGTCCACGAGTAAATTCATAATTGAATCAATCATTCATAACAATTACCACTAGAAAATACTACGCGCAGTGCTTTTCCATTCCTGTCGCCATTCATAGGTCCCGGCAAACTGTATTTCCATAAATTGAGTGACATTTTGGGATATAAAGAAACGCTTATAACTTTGCTGTTTATGAATATTATTTATTAAGACTTTACATATATAATAACAAGACTTTCTCTAATAAGCCCTTTAAGTATTTGTTAAAAAATAGTGGTGTTTAAAAAAAAAAAAAATAAGACATACATTAAACTGGTCCTGTACGAGGCCTAAAGACTCCGATCTCAGCATGGTGATGTAACATCTAAAAATTTCGCAGCGCAAAAGTGACAAGTCAGATTGACTATAAACCGCCACTGCGGCACTGCCAGCTGTAAAAGATGCATTACTATGTTATTAAAAGCTGCTGATGCTAGCTACAGAAGAGAACTTGAAAGAACAATACATCAAAGCTCTTAATTACCTTGAAAGGCTATCGGATGTAGTCAGCTATATGACACATCATCATCAATCCTTTAAAAAACTTCCTCACTAAATATCTTTTCCTCTCCCCAGGTAACGACTCAGAACCAGATCCAGAGGATTCTGGCACGGACGCAGCACGAGAGAGCAAGGCTCGCAGAAGAAGGACCGCCTTCACGTCAGAACAGCTGCTGGAGCTGGAGAGGGAGTTCCACGCCAAGAAGTATCTGAGTCTCACTGAGAGGTCGCAGATCGCTTCTGCTTTGAAGCTTAGTGAAGTACAGGTAAGGCATGGAGTTATATGCTGCATATTATTGTACAACATTAGTTTTATTATGCGAAACCTGAAACACGTGTCTAATATTTTTATGTAAAGAATCTATGTACAAAATTTCAAAACTGTATCATGAAAAATCACAAAGTTATAAGCTTGTTCTGTTACCTAGTTGCCCGCACAAAAACGTGGTCACCACGCGGTGCACCCGCGCGCGTGCTCCAGCGTCATCTTGAGCTCATTGATAATAATAATTTGGCAGTAGGTACCTAAATGATTGCGATAGGTACTTAGTGTCAATCGATGTCCAACTTTGTAGCCTTTTTAAATATTTTTGGGACAAATTATAACATGGTTTAAAAAATATTGGAATCTATTCAGTTACTTATTCTGAACAAACTATATTCAGGTTTCGCATATGCTAAAAATAATTTTGTATAGTAAAATGAAAAAAAAAATCGGGTGATTAAACATTTAATGGGGACTAATATATTAAAAGGGCGACTATTATCTTGGTATAAGTAACTATTTATCCAGTCATTGAATTTATATTCGCTCCTTTAAATATAACTTATTTTTAAATAAATGATCAAGCCCCCTTACCATGACCACCGTAGACAAGGATTTCTTTGACAGAAGAATCGAAAAAATGACAATTGTGTCAACACAATGACAGATTTCTTTGCTCTGTCTGTGTTTTGTCGATTCTTCCGTCAAGAAATCCTTGTCTACGGTGGTCATGCTACGGGGGCTAGTCTACTCGAAATAAAAGACTTACAAGAAATTGACACTAGTTATTGAACGATCTACGCATGATTTTGATCTTTGTCAAAAATAATTGCATCTCGTTTTAGTCTATAACTCGCTAGAAATTAACTTAACACCAAACCTGTGTTCCTCTGAATACAAAATTTGTGTGTGGTGGTACACCCCTTGGTGTACCACCACACACAAATTTTGCCAGTTATTTCTAAGTGTCTAGTAATAGGAGCGAGATTGTCGTCATCAACCGGGAACAAATTTACAAGACCGAGTTCCTTCTGAGAAATTTCTGATACAAAAAACCCAATAACGCTTTCGAACGTAAGATATCACGCTCAGCAGTTAGTGCTTCTAAGCAATAACGAAGCAGTAGCTATGTAC
This sequence comes from Noctua fimbriata, assembly GCA_905163415.1. Lineage (NCBI taxonomy): Eukaryota > Metazoa > Arthropoda > Insecta > Lepidoptera > Noctuidae > Noctua > Noctua fimbriata. Next base: position 11,010,781 of record LR990948.1, on the reverse strand, counting down.
CTGTGGCGAAGGTTCCATAGAACTCGATTCCTACCGGCTTCCCTTTGAAAAATGGCACAGTCAGTATTCTATAGACAAATAATATAATCTCATTAAAGATAACTTCTTCTTTTAACTTATGTAATAATTTGCACGACGTAAGGTAGACTGTAGCCGATCTCATTAATTTATGTACAACACCTAACCTGTACCTACTTTTAGAGAAAATAAAATTCTGATTCTGATTCTGATTCTGATATGTACTACTACTCAAGGCCAAATCAAGCTACAAAAACTACTCTAATCAATATTAAACCCCAAATTCTCTTCCCCAGGTAAAAATATGGTTCCAAAATCGTCGAGCGAAATGGAAACGCGTAAAAGCCGGCCTCGCATCCGGGAGTCACTCAAGCAAAAACGGATCTGGCACGAAAATAGTCGTACCGATACCCGTTCACGTGAACCGGTTCGCGATCCGAACTCAACATCACCAGATGGAGAAGCAGAATCTTCAATACAGACTAGAAAGACAACAACCCTTACCTGGAAGTCTTCTACAATCACAAACGTCAGCTTTTTTAAGTGCAACAAAAATCGATCCGAATAATCGATTAGATCGGGAACCGATTGTGAATGGTCGCAGCACTATGTTTGACGTTTCAATGCCTGGCCGTATGGCGCCCATGAGTCAAGTGAATTTGAGACATTTTCAAAATGGCCGACCGAGCTAATTTTTGGTTGGATATTTTTGTTAATGGACCATGGTTTTTTGGAGCATGCTCGCTTGAACTGCCACTGAATTTTCTTTATAGTTTGTATTCATGAAAACTTGTTAAATAAAGGTAGAATTCAAACACTTTCTAAAACTTAAGACTAATGAAAACCTCAATTATTTTCATGGACTTTTGAAAAAAACTGTGCTAGCGTCAATTAATTATTGACTGTTGATCATCTTTTGAAATCATTCCAAATGCTGCTCTTGATTTCTAGATGGATAGGCTTGTCTAAATTATTGTTTAAATTTGATGGCAGTCAGTTAAAGTAAAGCTCCAAAAAACAAGTAGATTAGACATATATGTAACTTAAAATGTATAATATTTAAAAATATAAAGCAATGCCTGTAATGTCAAATTATTAGATATCGATATTAAAGAATGTGTGATCATGTTTCTGTGATTTTATTTAATACTTGACAACTTCATTTATGGCGGAAAGATTAAAGGGTCGTCCTGGAAGATTAACCAAATAAATAATTCATTGTAGCAGTTGTTTTCTCGTGTCCATAGTAGTATTTAATGTACTTTCAACCTGGGAACGATTATTTGGATACAATCTGACTCCTATAGACACGCAATAGGTCTGTTTTTAATAATTATCGCGGTACTCATAATTATGTCGATCTTTACCTTCGATCTATCAGCTTGATGCCGAGCATGGAGCGTTCCATGCTTGTCATAAAGCTGATAGATCGACTTCCTAACGTGGAAATCCGAAAACGCACAAATGTTTTCGATATTGGAAATCGCGTTACGGAACTCAAATGGAGTTGGGCAGGACACCTAGCAAGGCGCGGTGATAACAGGTGGACTAAGGCTGTCACCGAATGGCGTCCAAGAACTGGCAAAAGAAACGTGGGTCGTCCGGCGGCGAGATGGGCAGACGACATAGTTGCCATCGGGGGCAAAACCTGGATGAGGCTGGCACAGGACCGTGGGAATTGGCACGAGAAAAGAGAGGCCTATACCCAGCAGTGGGTGAGTTCGGGCTGTGGATGATGATGATGATGATTACCTTCAAATATCCCAATTACACAACAGCTTACAAATCCGCAAGATTTGTCTGTTGTGTAATTGGGATAAAACTAAAAGAGTATAAAAAAATGTTTCTTTGGGAAAGTTGTTTGTTATCATGAGTACAATCACGTGTTTAAGTATCGGTCACTAATTAACAGTCACCCTATATTTAAAGGACCGCAGCTAAGTTAATAAAAGTATACGGGACCACCTAATGAGAAAAGAACCAGTAAATCACGAAGAAATCGGTCAACAAAAGTGAAAAAAAACATGCTAGAGGAATACTCATCGTCCTGGGTGCGCCAAAGTTCACCTAAATTTTCAACTCCGATAATTGGAAATCCGAAAATGTTCTTCCTAACATTTTTCATCCTAACAATCACAATTCCTAACTACTCTGTCTCTAATGTTCATAATTCCGAAGCATTCAACTTCATAATGTCAGTAGCAATAAACATCTATTATACTTTTATTTGTTTTCCTATATTTTCTCAACATAACCATCTTTTACACTATTATTCAAAGTCATATCTTTTTTGTTTCGTTCTAATTCGTTTTATTATATTAATCGTTTATTTTCTCGATTCTATCGTACAAAACACCTATATATAGGGCTAAAAGTGTCTTGGTGTTTTTTGTCTCCGACTAACCGTTTGTCGTAAAAACGATGTGGAAGGGATCCATAGGTTAGGTTAGGTTAGAACTGTGACCAACTACGTCGAAATTGGTCGCGAAAGTTTTCTAAGTATTTTTTTCATAGTGCCCCCAAGACGACACTCTGACCTGACCTATCATCTTCTACCCACCTATATTTTTATTACACTTGGTAAATGTTTCTTTCTGAGTATGAGTGAAAATACTATGGTAATTATGTTTAGGGATAAAAGCGTTATGAAAAAAAAAACAGTAGGAGTTTAAATATATTAACATTAATGATATTATTAATTACAATTTTCGGAAACATGAGTGTTATGAACATCGCCGGTAGCACTACAAATAGTATGAATGAAAACTTTAGGATGAAAAATTTTAGGAAGAGTGATCATTCGGATTACAAATCATTAGGAAGAACAATTTCGGGTAAAGAACTTTAGGTGAGCCAATATGGACCCCATCGTCCTCCTTTTTATGAAGTCGGTTAAAAATAATCTTATTTTGAAAACACCCTTTTATACCGCAGGGGGCGTGTCTAGTAAATATGTCTGTATAAAGTCAATGCCTGTAATCAAAACTCAACCTTATGAGAGTACAATAAGGTATATTACTAACTTGTCATGAAAAACAAGACACATTATTTTCAGAATATGGTCTGATAAAATCTATACCGGGCAGCCCATTGAATTTTGAACCCTATCACCCTCTCTCTAAAGTTCAGTTTATCTGAAATCAATAATTCATAGTCCGTGAAACGGTTGTGTACAAAAAATAAACTTAGTAACAAACAGCTAAGGTTTACTTTACATTGATTTAGTGTCGATCGTGCTATCAAGAATGTCGCAAGCAGACGATTGTGTTTGCCCTTTGGCATAGAGAACAGATTAATTGATTTATTTATAGTAATTGAGTAGGTACAGTAGCGAAGGGTCCATTTTTGTAAGAGGTAAGTCTGAGTAGATATCATTAGGGGCTAAAGTATGAAATTGCCGATTTGTATGAACGATTTCGTGAAAACTGATATTTCCATACTTTTGTTTTTTTTTTCTTGGAAGCTCCTGAACCAGTTATGATGCAATTGCAAACTATAGTTAGAGTGAAAAAAGCTGCGCTGCACTGCGTATCTTAGATTCTCAAAATACAGTTTATGACAAAAATATACCTACCTGAAGTAGTGAAACCGACGGCACATTGAAACAGGTGTTTTGACACACTACCCTATGAGGTAATATACATACGACTACTAGTACTGTTTTTTACTCTAAAAGGTACGTCATTTAAGAATTAATCCAATAAAAAGGGAATGAGGAAAAAATATAACTCTACGTCAAAGTTACAAACAGAACAAAATGTGAGAAAAAACGGTAATTTCATAGTTAAAGACCTATTATTATTTGTTTATAGAAAGACTGTGCCATTTTTCAAAGGGAATCCGGTAGGAATCGAGTTCTATGGTACCTTCGCCACTGGTAGGTAACTAGTTTTATTGGATGATCAGAATGATGTACTGAATACGTGGTAACCGTTTTCGCGTCGGTGTCCCTTCCACCCCGTCTCTTAATTCTTTTTTTATTTAAAAAATTGAATTTTAAGAAATTTTAAGAAACTAATTTGAATTTTTTTGAAATTCAATGACTAGTTTAATTCACATTAAATTTTAAAGTTTTAGGGCTGATGACGTCATCGTTGGAAAAGATTCCTTTGTTGTGACTGACAATCTAATAATAGCTTTTTTTAAGCTAAGGGCTCGTTCAGACACGCGAGAACCGCGCGGTTTCAAATCGTGTGGTTTGGAACTGCAAAAAACGTATTTCACGATATTCCTTGTTGAGATGACGTCATTGAAGGTCAAATAAAGGTTAACCACATTTCTTCAAAAACATAAATGGGAGTATTTTTTTTCATTTTAACGAGAAATAAATAATTAGAGACCTTATTCCTCGAAATGCTTTTGTAAATACCACAGTTTTTTAAAAATGGACAATCACCATTTTTAATTCGTCTTCTACAGCAACAAGCGACAGATGTGCAGTTAATAGCAGTATAGATGTCGCTAATCTAGGGGCGTGACACATGCGCGGGCGCAGGGGAGTGAACACAATAACATAACAGTGACATATTATACGGCATTATGCCTTTAATCGGGAGTTTAACACGTCAAGAATTAATGGGAGTTGTTAGCTGCTTGTTTTGAAGTCAAAAGGTCTGCTAGTGACTGTGGACTCATACGACGAGCAAAGCTTAGCCTTTTCTCGACTGTGTTGATGTCGGCTTCCAGTCTAAGTGGAAACAGATGAATACCAGTCATTTACGAGAACACAGATCATTAACAAGTTAAGAGAACATGATTTATTCGACGAGGGATGCTAAGCCTGATCAATAAACAGTCTGTTATAGTAGAAGGTCCTTGTTCATCACATCAGACCATGTCTAACCATTTTAGGACTTAACAACTCCATACATCGGACTTCAAGTTTCCGTTCTCTTCAGTTTCCTAACAATCATTACTTGCGACGTTACAGAACTGCGCAGATGCGGCTCGCGCCCCAATGTAAACCAACCACGCCCCCATGTCTGATAAAATATCGTGTTAATAGGTAACTATTATAAGCAATTGTTGCAGTTAATGTATTCGACTTACAGATCTTTTGGAGACAAGAGAACCGCAAATGGGAGTAACGGTCTAGGATTTTGTAATCGTTATGGTTTGAAGAATTTATATTAATCGTAGCTAGGTCACCCGGCGACATAATTTGTCACACTCGTACTGCCCCCGTAGCATGACCGCCGTAGACAAGGATTTCTTTGACGGAAGAATCGACAAAATGACAGATTGTGTCGACACAATGACAGATTTCTTTGCACTATCTGTCATTTTGTCGATTCTTCCGTCAAAGAAATCCTTGTCTACGGTGGTCATGCTACGGGGCTGGTGTGAAGGATGATATGGCTAGAAAGGAGGTGACTGCTGAGATGACGAGTAATAGAGACGTATGGACGAAGAAGACATGCTGCGCCGACCCCAAATGAATTGGGATAAGGGTAGGAGAATGATGATGATGGCTTGTAAAGTCGCCAGTGCATCAAGTTACCACAAACTGTCAAAGTTCTCCAAATGATTTTATACCATAAAATGTTGATGGTTAAGTTCAAAACTTGATACGTTGGTGACTGTAGCATGGTGTTACCCTGTATCTGGGTTGTGGTATTCAGACAGGCAGTCGCTTCATGTGGTCACAAGCGTGACTGCTGAGCATGGGGTCCTGAGTTCGATTCCCAGTTTGGGCACATTTGGGGGCAGCCTAAGAATACTTTTCGAAGGGGCTGCAACGATCACAACTTTCGCCTAGAGAAAAAATATTCTCACCTCCAAGTTACTTGCGTGCTGTCCGCTTGTTCTACACCGTGTTCCGGACGATCATAAACTTCGACCAGATGATCAGACCACGGAAATAAGCATTTTTCATTATGGATACATTAATGAATTCTTGTTTAATTTTTTTTTGCTTTCGCGTTCCTTTCATACGTGCAAATGAAATGCAAATAGTATTTGATAATTTAATTGCACTAAGCGCAACATAGGCCAAATTAAGACCCTTTCTTACTGCATAGCTCAATTAAATTTTATTAAATGAAATTACAAATATCTTTGTAACGAAGCCTTTTTAAGTACTACTTCCTTTGTAAGATTTGATTTGTAAAAGCTATAGAAGCGTTTGCCAAAGTTTATGGATAACGTGAAGAACACGGTGTATAGCTTGTCCAATGGGATTTATGTCACAAAACACACAAATTAAATAGTTCCTTAATTTTATGACACGTACGTAGCGTTCAGTTTAGAGATGAAATTTGTACGGATTTTTTGTTTGCTTCTGGCAGGCCGCATGAATGTTTTTTTTTACATTCGTCTCGGAGTTCCAAATTCAAATTCGGAAAGCCGCCTTCACATCGTTGCAATCGAAATGCAAGAAAGGAGATTACGCTTAAAAAACCATACGCGACAAGCTTTTAAGAAAACTATTGTTTTTCGTATTCATTTACTTACACAAAGGTATTTTTTTTTTTAAACTTATAATGTCACTTACGGGATATCTTTCGCGATTGTTCGTTATTTTGAGCTCCCGATATTAGCAGAGTATTAGCTCAGTATAAGTTTAGTTGTAAACCGTAAAAGCTTAAAACAGTGTTTTTTTTCTTTTAGTTCATTTTTTTACTCTTTATTTATTCCATTAGGAATTTCAGCAGTCGTAATTTACTTGCAAGATTCAACTGGATGCTGGCAGTGCACGGGTATCGTGGCAAAATTAGCAATATACAGGGTGTAAATGGACACTTCACGAAGCCCTCAACCAAGCATTATGTACATCAAGCTAAGTATCTATACCAAAAACTATTGCTGGGAAACGACTTTTTTTTGGTGGGGTGAAAAATCCCACTTTACGGTAGGACTCAATGTAACGATATCAAAACATTATGCTGATGGATGGATTGAATGAGGGTCGTGGAGGAATTTAAATTAAAAATCTTATATTAAAAAAAAATATTTAAAAAAACTTTTCAAAAAGTTGGAACTTTGACCATATAAATAACATTTAAAAATATAAAAAAATAGTGGTCCGCAGGTACCGGGAGCAGCAGGGTCCAAGCTACCGGTGGTAAGGGCTCCAGAGACATTAACCTCCTCACAATACGAGCCGTATCGAGGAGTACTGCTATCTAAATCAGGCCCTTGATCCAACCGCCTAAGGAGAGCCTCGAAAGATGGTCGTCGAAGCTCTTGGCTATAAGGACATTGGCCGACACGACAATCGGCACAATGATAGCCGAGTTCACATTCCACATGTCAACAACTTCGTGTGCCAAGTCGAGATATTTTTTATTATTATATTATATGATTATTATTATATATAAAATCTCCCATCCCTCATACGAATGCTCAATACAAAATGTCAGTTGACTGTCACGCCCTTTTAAATTGACAGAATGGCTAACTATTTAGGGGCGTTGCTACTTTAATTCATCTTTTGTGAACTTATTAATTGTTAGTATTTATTGGGGTGGCGGAAATAAAAAAGGTAGTTTTATAAAAAAACTATAACATTTGACTATAATAACGATTCGCAAAGGTAAGCAAATCAAGTATTTTGATTTCGCTCGCGAGGTTGTCGACATGTGGGATGTGGACTCAGCGATAATTGTGTCGATAGTTGTATCAGCCCATGACTTAATTGCCAAGAGCCTCGAACCTGAGGAGGCTCTCGTTAGGCAGCTGGATCAAGGGCTTGATTAAGAAAGCGGTACTCCTAGACACGGCTCGTATTGTTAGGAAGTTCCTCTCTCTAGAGCTCTGACCGTCGGTAGCTTGGACTCTGTTCCCGATACCGGTGGGCTACATTTTTTTTAATTTAAATGTTTTTTTTTTTGTTTTTTTTCTAAGGAATATTTAAAAATGTAATTGATTTGTATGAAAATAAATAAAAGAAATATATCATAATTTTATATTTTGTTTATTCATTTTCTCACATTCTACTTCCATATTTAAATATTTCTTTAAAAAAAACCATATAAATAACATTAAAATTTATAAAAATAGTGGTGTTATATGTTATTTTTTTATTTTTAAATGTTTGTTAAATTATTTTTCTTAGGAATATTTAAAAACTTAATTGATTTGTATAGAAATAAATAAACGTAAATATAATGATTCTCACAACAATATACAGGATGAATTTGAATAAATGCGACAAAAAAAAATGGGAGCTTCAGTTTCAGTAACAGTAATTATAAACTGTTTTTTCTACAATCTAAATCGTTATAAAAAATTACGCGATTATCGTTTTCAAAAGGTCCATTGATCTTATTATCTTTATTTAAGAACGAATTATCGGTATTCCAGCAAAATATTTAATATGCAAAATAAATAAGAAAAATTAAAGTATCAAAAAATCTCGTCCGACTCATCGCAATACTCAATAATCGACATTGCCGTTCATAGCGGTCATTTAAATAATTTTGCCTATTTTCTAGTGTAAGACTGATCAATTATTTTTTAATTTTACATTTGATTTTTTCTACATTTTCTTGACAACACGTATTACTGTATATTTAAATTTGTCGCATCTATTCAATTTCACCCTGTAGGTACATTAGAGGGGTATCAATACAAAATACGTAACAGCAAGAATTAAGTATTAATTTATTTCCCTTCCACATTTGACCCGTCTGCCTTCAAAGCAAGAGTGAACAGGCATCTTCTGGGCACGCTCGTCCCATCATAGACCTCATCTATCGCTTTCCATCAGGCGTGATCGAGGTCAAGAGCAGGCCCATTTTGTAATTTAAAAAAATAAGTGTACTGTGGGAGACTGGTACCTAAGCTAAACGTGAGGTCTGTATTTCAAGACACCAGGTCTCCACACCTAGGGTAATGTTTACATTTTAATGTTATGTACAATACAATAATTAATGCGGTAAGAATTTACAAGAAGCATAAGCATTTAAGATAAAAAAAATAAAAATAAAATAGTTACAATTATTACCATCCTAACTATATTCGCTATTATAACATACATTAAGTATGTTCTCGTCTGTTTTCAATTTTCAGAGTAAACTTATACTGTCACTTACAGGATATCTTCCGTGATTGTTCATTATTTTAAGCTCCCGAAATTTCGATATTGATTTATTTATTTATTTATTTAAACTTCATGTACAAGAGTGGTACATAGGCGGACTTAATGCCACAAGGCTTTCTCTACCAGTCAACCTTTGGGTCAAATAGGATAGCATTGTGATAGAGTACAAAAAAATAAATAAGAAAAAAAAATCCCATTCAATAATTTTATTTTATTCTTTTTTTTCTTAATTTTTTTTTGTATTTGTTTTTTTTTTTAGATTTCCCGTAAATGACAGTATAAGTTGTAAACCGTGAAAGTTTCAAACATAATTTTCAGAGTATAAGTTTAAATTATCGCCATATTGGTTACCAAATTGCATTACTGTGTTGGCGGAAAAAAACTTTGAGTAGTAAGTAACTTATTTAAGTAAGTACGACAAAGAAATGAGTCATCATAATCCACCTGGCCTTTTCCCAACTAAGTTGGGATCGATTTCTTAAATTCTCAAAACACAGTACTTGAAGTAGTGAAACCGACGGCGCATTGAAACAGTGTTTTGACACACTACCCTATGAGGTAATATGCAACTACTAGTACGGTTTTTAAACTCAAAAAGATACGTAATTTAACAATTAATCCAATAAAAATGGAATTAGAAAAAAATATAACTAAACGTCAAAATTAAAAACAACAAAATGTGAGAAAAAAACTGCAATTTCATAGTTAAATACCTATTATAACAGGTGATTCATTTGGAGGTACTTTTTCAAAACTAAAAAAATAAGAAAAAAAAAAGCAAAATCAGGTTATTCCATATTATCATACAAAAGAACCATCGTTGTCATTTATTTTTTTTAAAGATTTTTTTTTTAAATATTGTGCGTACCATAACTGCGGTTAACATGGTGCATTCTGCAGTTCCAATTTTCGGCGACGCGTCCGGGCTTTTCGAGTAGTACCTACCTATTTGGCGAATAACACGACTACACGAGTAATATTGGCTCCTTACTCGTACGCGGCTTATTCATATTATTATGGACCTTGGATAAATGAAAAAGTCTAGGGGTTTGATGTCACAGGATCTAGGCCGTCTAGGCGACCAATTCACTGGTCTGAAGCGCGAAATTTATTGTCTATTAAATTGTTCTCTCAATAAAGCCATGGGTTCACGTGCTGTGTGGCAAGTAGGCTTTCAAAATTGTCAATGGTATAGCGAATCGTGCATTCGGTAGGCCGATTATTCTGACCATAAGTCGCTCTAAGTGTAAGAAACACCCTCCTTGTAGAACGCTGATAATATAGCTGAATAATTTATAGACGCTGTGCCGGGGTTGAAAGACTTAGTTCCATGATGATATGTCAAACTATACTGAATAAAAATACCATGATAGGTTAACACGATTAACGCTTCCTCTGTCAAAAATCCATATTCAAAAAAGTAACTCTAAATTAATCACCCATTATTTACGTTTATACAGGGTGTAAACAGACCTTTCACATAGCCGTCAACCAAGCATTCTGTACATCAAACTAAGTAACTTTAAGCAAAAATTATTGCTGGGAATAGACTTTTTTTTTTGGGGGTGATAAATCACGTTTTACGGTAGGACTCGATGGAAAGCACTCAAAGCATTGTGCTGATGGATGGATTTGTACGGGGGCCGTGGAGGTCAGTAAAGTAAAAATCTTACATTAAAAACATGTATTTAAAAAAAAACTTCTGAAAAAGTTGGAACTTTGACCTCCAATATCTCCGTAACTAGAAGGTTCCCAGGTATGGTCTAGAACAAAAAAAAATATCGCAAAGACGGGGAGAACAAGTGCCTTTCGAATATGTTAAGAGTCTATTTACACCCTTTATACGTATAACGATGATCAATCGATGTTGATCCCATACAGAAAGTTGTTTAGTCTGATGGCCTGAATCGCTCCCTTAAATATAACTTCACATTTCTGAAACACTCTGTATAATCCTGTAAGTACTTACAATCGCGCTACCAACATAACAAAACGATCAACCTCATTCCCCACAGCTCAACTGAGCTCAACATAGCTGACTACAGCTCAACATTACCCACCCCATGCCATGACGATATCCACGCGACGTTTAAATCAATTTCCATGTCTTATTTGTTATGCAGATATCCGTTTGTATAAACGATATCCCCCTTCAGTAGTGAGAGGATGAGTTGTCGATAGTTTTCTCTCTTAATAATTTAATTTATCAGACAACACGATACAATTATTACAAGCATTCTTAAAATACTAGATGTTTGTAAACAATTTACTTAGCCTGTTAAGAGGGAACAGGGCCTGCGAGGAATATGAAAAATAGGTATTTGAAGAAACTATTGCCGTCGCGCTGCGTCAAGCCTGCCCCCGTAGAGTGCGATAGGGACAACTGCAGATCAGACCGATAATATCACAACAAATTTGGACGAGAGCGACGTATTCCCCTTTTTTTCCTCGAAAACTGAGCCAATTCAATTACTTTCCTCGCAAAGGTATCAATTTAAATGGAATATTCCGAAGGTTGATCACGTATTGGTTCATTTACTATCGTAATATCTACGTGGATTATGGTTATTTTAAAGCAAATAACCTGTGGGATATTGTTAGGATTTTTTGGAGGCTTAATGTGCCTTTGATCGGGTAAGGCAGATGACTCATAAAAGTGGTCGGTCTATAGGTTCCTATCAATTTCTTTAAAGTTTTCGAATTTGTCTGGTAGTCCTATAATCACGGCTGAAAATATAGAAATATAGAGTAAGAAAAGAGGTGACTGCTAAGAAAGATCATCATCATCATTTCAGCCGAAAGACGGCCACTGCTGGACATAGGCCTTCCCCAGGTGTCGCCACATTGCGACATCCCGTGCGACTCGCATCGAGCGGATGCCTGCAACCTTCACCAGGTCATCGGTCCACCTAGTGGGAGGCCCTCCAACGCAACGTCTTCCGGGCTATATGCCAACTCTATAACATTAACTAAATTTAAGTAAGCGCTGAACTTTACAGAGAGCTCTTCAATTTACTGTAAATTTTCAAGTAGATACAACAAAATAATGATGCATCGACTATCGATAACGGTATCACCAAAAACACAGGAACAGTCACATCACTACCCCGGGAAGCGAGCAGCCGATGCATAAAATTCATACTCGTGTTGAGCGCGACAGCCGCCGACAAGATCTGAAACATGACTGATAACTTGATAACTCACTTACTACGAGAAAAATATGACTATGAATAACTTTGTATCTTTGTAACGAATAAACTCAAAAACTACTGAACTGATTTTAAAAATTCTTTCTCCATTAAAATGCTACATTATCCCTAGCCGCTAGTTAATAACTAGCGGCCCGTCCCGGCTTCGTACGGGTGTTTTTTTTTAAATTTAATATAGCCGTTGTTACTCAAGCATAATGTAGCATTTTAATGGTGAAATATTTTTTGAAATCGGTCCAGTAGCTTTTGAGTTTATTCGTTACAAACATACAAATCTTTCCTCTTTATAACACTCATCCTCCCCCTACACTCTTTTTTTTTGGTACTAGTGTAAATTTTAATGTAGATAACAGCCGTGCGGATCAACCTTCAAGGCTAAGCAGCTTTCGCCGAAGTCGGACTGTGGAAGGTTGACGCAACCTCTCGTGTGGTGCTTCAGACCATTAAGGGCATTACATGGCACAAATCCCAAAAACAGCGTATGTTCAAAAAAATTTGTTGATGAATCCCTTCGTGCGTTTTCCGTGTAAAAAAAGTATGTTATAGTTAAGTTCATCACAAATAAATTGTATTGTTTAAAATTTTAATAAACCTTCTCAATTTTTTTTGGTTAATCGTAGAAAATAGGTCCTTTTTCAACCTTAATTGTAAATTATCTCTGTAACGGCTGAATAGATCGGCATGAATTTTGTAACAACAAATACGTAATGTTTTACTTAACAATCTGTATTGTTTTTTCTGTTATTTCTTTTAATATTTTTAAATAATAAATAAAAACCGAAATTTTGCGAAATGTGCGGGGCAAGTCAATAAAAACCAGTACAGGGATCAAATCATCAAGGTCATCGAGCAATGTAATGCCCTTAAACTGAAGAACTTTTGTTCTAGCTCGTATGAAGAACAGGGTGTAAACTTCTTCATCCCCTATAGAAAAGGGAGAATCCTCCGACAGACGTGTGCTGTCTGGTGGGCTGCTGCCCGACAGTTGTTGTCCAGCTTTTCTATATGTTCTTAAGTTGCGGATAACTTTAACAGTGCGATTTAAAATTTTGTTGTTAGTTCTTAATTTGTGTCATAGATGGCGCTGTAAGTAGTAATTTTTCTACTATGTTGCTGTAGTACTTTTTGTAGTGCCGCTACTGTCCCGACAGTCATTTTTACATCTTTGACAGTCGTTACAGGTAGTCAGAAGCGGGAAAGCAAGTTTTGTTTTTAGTTTTGGTTTTGTTTTTGTCAATGGGTATCGTATTAACATGTAACCTGGTTGGTGACGTCAGATAGGCAGTCACATAGTTCTCAGACAACTGTATCTGGTTAGGCTGGAAAGGGACTCCAACCTAGTTGGGAAAAGGAAGGCAGATGATGATGGATTTTAGACGACGGAGACCTCCAATCAACGGGTGAAACAGGCTCTTGTAGGCAACTGCATTTTTTACTGAAGAAGAAATATAATCCAGCTGAGATCATCGAATTTTTCTGTGTGTCTGTGTAGTACTAGCTGTTGCCCGCCACATTCGTCCGCATGAAATTATTATAGTTATGTCGGATATGTCATGACTTATTCCGTTAACATGTCATGATTTATTCCCGTTAACATACTGGGTGCGATACAGTGTTTCTAGGAAAACTAACGAATACTTACTTTACTTGTAATTACAACTTAGCACAATAACACGGGGCACAATGAATCGGGTACAGTTTCAAGACGTCTCAACTCCACCGAGATCAGACACTGACTGTCGCCCTCGCCCCGAGCTGAACATCAGCGCTCTGTACAAACACGCTGTGGTGTGGGTAGACCGTAGACTTATTAGTCGGTCGCGTGATGTCACCACCAGAGTACTTGCGATTCATTTTATGTCCGTACCAACGATCGGATCCGACATATAAAATATTACTTTCCTATTTGAATCGAATTTTGTTAACAATTACAAGGGTTTTATTTTTTTGCACGGAACTCTAATTATTTCTCTTAAATAAAAGTTACTCGTTTTAACATGAGCTATCTGCCAGTAAAAGTCCCGTCGAAATCAGTCTAGCCGTTTCGGTGATTAGCTGGAACAAACAGAAAAATGAAAATTACAAAAAAAAAGTTTTTTTTTGTTAAAAATACCGTATAAACGGTGTCGAAGGGACACCGACGCCACAACTTTAACCACGTATTCAGACCATCATTCTGAGCCCCCCACTTATGAATTTAACATCGGTTATTAAAAAAAAAAACTGCTGTTCCATACATTTTGACCGTGTAGCTGTAGGTATTGCACTTTTGTAGGATACAGCTGATTTTTTTTTAAATAACCGATGAAATATTTGGGGCGGGCTCAGAATGACGTACCTACTGAAATACTTGGTACCCGTTTTCGCGTCGGTGTCATTTAAAAAGCTGTTATTTTGAAATTACAAACAGACACTTCAGTCTTATTTATTTGTATAGGTCGATCTACTTTAAGTAGGTTTGAAAGAAAGAAAGAAAATATATTTATTTGCCGCAGGGACATGACGTGCATCACACAAAATTCCAAAAAAAAAATAACAAAACACAAATAATAAATAAATAAATAAACTATGAATTCAACAGGACGGAACAAAAAAAGAAAAAAAAAATGAACAGCTTGCACGTCGTGACTGCGACAAGCAGGTTACCACTCAGCATGATGCTGTGCTATGGGGGGCCCATAACACAGCGCTGGTTTTCAGTGGTCACCCGTGAAAAAACGTTCGTGATTTTTTCAGAAACCCCTCCCCCTTTCGAGCCTCACGTGATTAATGGTCGACCACTTACTACTAACTCCTGTCACCGGTACTTTATATTTTGTTATATTATTATAAGCTCATCTATTCTCACGATTTCGGAAACATGCATAATTTTCAAATACCTTCGGCGCCATCTACTAACCTTTATGAATACTAAACTGTCCGAACCATAGACCAAATAAATCATAACACTTTTTTTCTGACATTGGTTCTGTACTTAATCTGTATTGTTTGATTTTTTTTTTGGCGGCAAAGGCGCCAACTTCTTTTTTTTTAAATAAAATGAATATTAAAAAGTTATTGTAAAATTTTTTTGTCAAATCCGGCGGGATTAAAGAAGGATCTCTTAGAAATTGTGATAAAAACAATGGCGCCGATAGAATACGTGTTTAGAATGGAAATTGAATTAGGATTATTGAATTTGAAATGCGGAATGATCATTGTGTTGTTATAATAGCAGTCATCTGCATTTTTTTTTTGTTGGCACATTAAGTATTACTAGTTATTGTTACTATGGTGTTTATTGACTAAATGTGAAGGTGTGTACAAACTATAAAGGGTGTAAAAAGACCCTTAACGAAGCCGAAAGGCACTTTTTCTCCCTGTCATTGGGATAATTTTGTTTTTGTACAAGTTATTAATGTTAAAACGTTACCTACTTACGTAAGTACCTACATGACCCTGTTACTATTCAATGCGTGTTTGTGGTTGATTATCATTTATTGGCATTAAGTTATACTGAAAATCGTGATTTATTACTCCAAAAAATAAAGTTCGTTTCTCAAGAATACTTTTTGCATAGAGTTACTTGGTTTGATGTACAGAATGCTTGGTTGACGGCTTCGTGAAGGGTCCGTTTACACCTTGTATAGGTATTAAGCATTTTGTTAAAATGTTATTCTTAGATTTAATATACCTTTGTGAAGAAAGAAAATAAAGATATTGTGTAGAATCCGCCTATAACGACCAAACGTTTCTACTGAAGTATAAATGTTGTAAATAGACCCTTAACGAAGCCAAAAGGCACTTGTTCTTCCCATCACTGCGATCATTTGTTTGGTCTAGATCATACCTGGGAACCTTCTAGTTATGGAGATATTGGGATCAAAGTTTCAACTATTTCACAAGTTTTTTTTTAAAATACATGTTTTTAATGAAGAGTTTTATTTAAAACACCTCCACGACCTCAGTACTATTCAATCCATCCATCAGACCCTTCACATAGCCGTCAACCAAGCATTCTGTACATCAAACTAAGTAACTTTACGCAAAAATTATTGCTGGGACTTTTGTTTTGGTGAAAAATCACGTTTTACGGTAGGACTCGATGGAAAGCACTCAAAGCATTGTGCTGATGGATGGATTGAATAGTACGGTTAGTAGTAACCTAACCTGTAAAAATCTTACATTAAAAACATGTATTTTTTAAAAATCTTGTGAAAATGTTGGAACTTCGACCCCCAATATCTCCGTAACTAGAAGGTTCCCCGGTATGGACTAGAACAAAAAAATGATCGCAAAGACGGGGAGAACAAGTACCTTTCGGCTATGTTAAGGGTCTATTTACACCCTTTATTAAAGTGCACAAGTGAGCGCAGACACATGTGGATTCTCTCTTCCCTTAGTTTCATAGTCTGATGGGACGAATCACACAACCGGAGAGAGCCTTTACTCGACCCGGGAATTGGAGCCAGGACCCCAGGCTCAGCAGTCACGTTTTGACTACAAGACCAATGGAGGTGCCCCCGTAGCATGACCACCGTAAACAAGGATTTCTTTGACGGACGAATCGACAAAATGACAGATAGTGCAAAGAAATCTGTCATTGTGTCGACACAATCTGTCATTTTGTCGATTCTTCCGTCAACGGTGTCTTGTCTGCGGTGGTCATGCTACGGGGATAGGTGTGAAGGAATGTCGAAGTGTTCTCAACTAACCTTTTGAAAGGTAATTCAGTAGTAGCCCAAAATTAAGTATTTCTAACACAACCTCCAATTGACTTAAAATTCAAACAATTACAGTTTGAAATAATCAAAAGCGGCCATCTTGTCACGTGTAATAAACTAATCAAATTCATTACGTGTTGCAACGAACCTTCTTTGAGGCGCCGCTATAGACAATGCGGTGTTGTCTATGCCCCTATTTCTTTTTAATTTCTTTACAGCGCCGCCGATCATGCGTTCGGTGAATATTGTGAATAATCGACTAGTGTTCGTGAGGTACATTTTGATGGATTCGGCTTAGAAGCAGGGAAATCGGCCATGTTGAATTTTTCGATTATCTATCAATGTTTCCCGGTTTCTTCGGCTTTGGTGTAAGCAAAGCTTAGTGAACATCGGCTGGCATTGATTTAAATGTAATCGTTTAAGTTAAAACTGACAAAAAATCTCCTAATAAATATTGTTTTTTTTAATTTGTCCATAAAGAACTTCTTAACTGAAATATCATAAAGGTACAGTTCCTTCACGATGTGAAACATTTCACGACAAGCACTCAAGCGAAGAGTGGTTATTTAAACATAACTACAAAGTCAGCTTTGATCAGTATACCCTTGAACAGAATACCCAGCCACATAGTTCTTACCCAGCAGAAGTGGACTACCTGGTCATCATTACTTTAAGTCTAAATCGTCATCATCTGCCAAGTCTTCCCAACTATATTGAGGTTGGCTTCCAGTCTAACCATATGCAGATGCATACTAGTATTTTACATTAAGCGACCGCCTATCTGGCCTCCACAACCAAGTAACTATTTAAGATTTTGTGTTACCTAAACAATAGATTAAAGTGTTATAGTGACTAATACCTATTAACTCCCGCCTTTTTCCTATATATACGGTAGGCAGAAATGACAGAACGTCACCTACTTTGTACTCTGTTTGCTTTTTTCACGTTTTTACATCTGGTCATACACGCACGTCAGTTGCAAGTACTACTCATCTGACATTTCTAATGAACATTACCAATCCAATAATCTAGGATTTAAAATGCCTTTTTACGAGGATAGCTACAGTTTTCTTTTCTTAAAAGTATGCCGTTTTCTCAAGAAATCACTTTTTCAAAAAAATTGCGCGATTATTGACTGCTACACAAGCTACAAGCGCACTTAAAATGGCCGCCGCGCGCGTATTTATGTTATGCTAATTGATTAATTGGAATCGAGCGGTCGTCGGCGCGACAAAGTGCAGTTCTGTGCCGATCAAATAAAAGGTAGCTCGATTTAATTTAATTTTCACATCACTCCACGGTAGAACGTTCATGGAACTGCCTTGTGAAGCCATTTTTGTTCGGTTTCCCGCCGTATTGGCTGTCAAAATGTTGGTGAGATTTGAATCTACTGATTTTTTCCAACGATATAAGTTTGACAGCTGAGTTATTGGCGAAAATAATATGTACGTGTTTTGTTTGTTAAATTGCGATTAGCAAGAATAAAGCGGTGTGGTTTTACGCACGAATTTGCACAGGAAAAGAAAGCAATATTTTTTAAATATTTTTTTAATGAAATACTATTAAATAACCTAAAATAAATAAACTAACAACAAGCCTGTTTAAGGAAATTTCGGAACGCTTAGTTGACGCTTCCCGTGACCCAAGGGCCGGTTTTTACTTTGGCCAGAAGCTAAATGTTGCCATACAACGTGGCAACGCCGCTAGTCTCTTGGGCACATTACCAGCTGACAGCGTTGAGGAGGAGTTTTTTGATGGCGTTTTATAGTTTGTTGTTAGTTTACTTATTTTAGGTTATTTAATAGTTTTTAATTAATAATGTATTTAGTTAGTTTACTCTACTTAATTAAATATTTTTTGCGGTATCTGTGTGTCTCAGTTTAGAATTATCAACCAATAATGTTCCCTCTGCTGGGACACAAGCCTCCTTTCTCTGTTAGAAGGAGTAGGCCGCCGACCCTTATCCAGCCCACAGGATACGCGGGTATCGTCACGATATTTTCCTTCACCATTTTGAAAGCAGTGGTATCCTAATAGAAACGGCCTCGACTTATAAATTCTAGGTATTGTGTGTAAAGGCCTATTCAAACCTAAGCAGTATTCGCTGCCGCTGTGGGTAGAGGTACATACCGCGCTGGTTTCGCTCTCAACTTGATACTAATTATCTGAGCGAAACCCGCGCGGTATGTACCTCTACCCACAGCGGCAGCGAATAGCGCTTAGGTTCGAATAGGCCTTTAAATATTTCATCACGACTGCTCTAAAAGCGGTCTCAGAAACTAGTACGTAATTAACAATCTCCGAAAGATGAGTTGTGCGGGTTCGTCATAAAAAATCAAGAATTCTAATACGGTCCGCTCTGGTTTGTTTCAACGCTCATTTAGCGTTCATGTGGAAGCTTTTAATACAGAAACAATTCTAAAATCAAACTTCAAAACACATCAAAATGACGTCACAAAAAATGACAAGCATTACCAACCCGACAGGCGCGTACAAATCAATTAGAGGCGCGTTCATTTCAAGTGCATTACGAATGCAACGCGGCGTGCGTTGACTCCTTTATGCCGCCGACGGGACGCGCGACGCATAATACTAACGCACATTGAAGGGGCCGCAATTAAAAATTGTAGGTTAAAGTTGGTTTCACTAGTGATAAAATAAAATTATGAGAAGGTTGGGACATAACTGCACGAAAAAATGCACTGATAGGAATACACTAAATAAATAACAGGTGTGAAAAAGAACTAGACATTTAACATAATTATGGTGGCACAATGGGCGAGCTTATTCTTAAAAGCACTTTAGGGTTCCATAGCCAAATGGCTAGAACGGAACTCTTATAAATTCACCCAAACCGTCCTTACGTCACACCCATTTTACTCCGAGACTGTGATGATTATAATAAAAAATAAAAAAGCGCAATTTAAAAAACAAAAAGGTTTCTTGACAAAACGGCGCAATTTTAAAAAAAGAAAACTGTTGCTATCCTCGTAAAAAGACATTTTAAATCCTAGATTATTGGATTGGTAATGTTCATTAGAAATGTCAGGTGCGAAGTACTTGCAACTGACGTACGTGTATGACCAGATGTAAAAACGTGAAAAAAGCAATCAGAGTACAAAGTAGGTGACGTTCTGTCATTTCTGCCTACCCTAAAGGAAAAAGGCGGGAGTTAATAGGTATTAGTCACTATAACACTTTATTCTATTGATTAGGAAACTCAAACAAACATTCTCACAAACAATAATGTAGTAAAGCTCTTAGGGACTCTTTCACCATCTCTAAGTGTTGATTAGTTACTCGCCGATTAGCGTCAATTTGCAAGTAAAAGTGACGAGTATCTTCTGTCAATTTCACATGCGAAAATGAAGATAAAATCAACATACAACCTGACACTGCCCTGTATTTTGCAAAAAAAAGTAAGAACATTTAAACGCGGGCTACCCTGGTGCTTCCACCTTTAGTCTTCGAAGGCCTCGTTACTCCGGCCGATCGCGGTCCTCTCTAAACGCCATTTCGCACACGCTTTAACTTAGACGTTCTCCCGTATCTACCTTATTTTGCCTTTGTACTTGTAGTTTGATCAACTCAGGATGGATGAAAAGGCGACAGGTCACTGGAACAACTTGCGACCCACGGATGCCCCTCAAGTTAAAGGGGAAAATATACAAGTCCGTGATTAGACCTGTCGTACTGTATGGTTCGGAATGCTGGACTATGAAGAATGGAGGAAAAAATATTGCATGTAGCGGAGATGAGAATGTTGAGGTGGATGTGTGGTGTGACAAGAATGGATAAAGTAAGGAACGAGTATATTAGAGGAAGTTTAAAAGTTGCTTTCACCATCTCTCAGTAAAGTGTTGATTAGTTACTCACCGATTAGCATTAATTGACAAGTAAAAGTGACGAGTATCTTCTGTCAATTTCACATGCGAAAATGAAGCTTGGCAGATAAAATCAACATACAACCTGACACTGAGGTCAGTGTCAGGTTAATGTTTAATTTTTTTTTGCAATTTAGAGGTATCAATTACAAAAAAAAAAAAAAAAAAAATGTCGCGGGCTTTCCTGGCGTTTCCACCCTAAGCCAGACTGAGCTTATGGTATTAGAATATTGATTAACTATTCTCATGCGTGTGGTCAATTGCAATTCATATGAATGCAACATTTTAATAGTCGAAGTGTCTCTTGTTGCTTATCTGACGTAATATCACAGGGCCGCCAGAATTTACTTATTTTCTCATTAACAAAATGTGTGGCATAGAGTAGTGTTAGTATGTACCTACTGTGAACGTATGCGTACCTGCTAATTTGTGCCGACGGCCACTTTTTATATATTAGGTGCTTTTTTTTTTGGAAAATCATCAAATGACCCCCCCCCCTACCCCCCCGCTGGGCGGAGCGGAAGGGAGTGTCAGACTTCTACCGGCTAAAACCCATCTATGTTCCTTCTTTGCCCTTTGTGTTCCAGGGCCACGGTATCTCTTTCGAACAGTCCCACAGCCCTGGCAGGCATCGGGCCATGTCGCACCCCTACGTGGTTGCTAACATCTCTTTGAGGCGCGCGTGGAACACGAACGCGCCATCAACACGGCCTGTCGTCATAAGACGGCCGGATGGCAAGCTAGCCCATAACTCGCCGTCCACAGGCCCGCGCCTACGGTGGCCGGGAGCCACCACGTGACCCCCGACGCCCGGGGCGTCTCCCGCTGCGGCTGGGACGTGAGGCTCTTTCCCTCTCCCGCCACCTCCTTCACTAGCATGACTGCTTCGCAGAAGGAGGTGACGGCTTCCCATAGCTTGAACCAGGGCCGGACGCGAGAGATCGTCGCCGCCAACCGCAGCTACCGCCGCAGATATTAGGTGCTAAAGTTGCGTGAAAATAATACATTCTTATAACCCGAGTGCTGATGTTGTATATAATAAATATTTATTATTAACACTGCAAGTTTTTCAGGTCTACAGAAATTTCTGCCAGGTACTCCGAAGCATGGGAAAAACTATGTGATTTTACTTGTAGCCTGAGACTTAATTTTTATATAAGGTCTAACTATTCATACACGAAATATTTTCAGAGAATCATCTAACGGCTATAACGAAGCCATTTCAAGGGTTTTTTTTTTATCTAAGAATATTTTTATAAAAATAAATAATTTAAAATTAAGTACTTGATCCACAAAATAAATACTGGCTCCTTATTTTTGAACATTCATCTACTAGTTTATTACGTCGTATTTACTTACAGTCATTGTTAGAATAGAAAAAGTTTTATGCAAAAAGTCTCAAAAATTTTTAGAATTATAATAATTTCGTAAAAACAAAAAAAAAAAAAAACACTCAGATAATTTTGTTTTTTCGTTGCTATGGCGACTTTACGACTTATAGAAGTAGTCTTAAGTCTGAAGTACTCTTAAAATATTTCGTGTACGAAAAGATAGACCTTATATTTGATACTGACAATCATTTCAGTACTTATTTTTAGCCAGACCAATAGTTGGGGTAAACATCATCCAGACACAATTAAAAAATGAGCGCATTGGTTTATTGAACCCATTTAAAAATTATTAATTCCGACCTTACAATAAAATTGTTCTAACAGGTTACGATGATTTAAAAAAAACCTTTGAGTATCAAATAATTTAAAAAAATAGACTCAGACGTGATATTTTACGTAATTTTTTTTCCGCGCTTTAAGGTTTCTGGCAGAAATTTCCGTCAACGGGCGGTGTCAGGCAGTGTGTATTACAATTTTTTTTCTGCCTTGCTATTCCTGATTATGGCAGCGGTCACAGTAACGGCAAGGTACGAAGAATCCCCGGGTTACGAATGCCCGCCAAATCCTACTGACCTTGGCGACGTACAATGGACTCACGTTAAATCTTACATTGGGTGCCAGAGCCCATCGAAACTACTCTTTTTCCTAGCTGTAACACTGCATAGTGCTTAGATAAGTGTTTCTTGTACAATTATTTAAGGTAATATTTACGGCTCAACGAACCTACCTAGTGCAGCTGGAGAAAAAGATGAAACAGTAAGGTAGCACATTCTTGGACTGTGTGAAGTCCGAAGAAGGTTATTGTGTCCTCCCCCTCGGGCGGACACAATGACCCTCGTCTATCGTGCCACCTGATGTAGTATTTTCGAGAGGGAGACCAGCTATGCTAAGGCGGAGTCGGGTTCCTGGTACACAAATCCCTTTGCGACAACGTGGTAGAAGTGTCTAGTATCTCGAACAGGGTAGCGTACATCCTACTGTTGAATAGCCCTACATTATTTGTCCGTATCTTATTTACTCAAAATATCCACTAGTAAAAAAGGAATGGATTCATTAGTTCGCTAAAATGAAGCTTTTTGAACTTAGCGTGGATCAACCTTGCAACTAGTATTAGGTTGGGATAAGTATTTTAGAATTTCATACCTACCTGTCAAATTCACTCGTAACCAGTCATCAAACGTCAAAGTGTCGCATACCACAGATAGTACAATATTTTGGTGCGGTTCACACACGTAAATTGATTATTTGCTGGACCAACCTGCGTTCCTTCACGACATGTGTACTGACAGCACGTAAAGATGTCAATTTATTGATTATATTTTTATAGCTGACTAAGGCATTCGAACCCATTAAAAGATTTTTTTTTAATATGGACGATAAATAATTTGTCATTGCTTTTGTGATTGTTTGACAATCACAAAATACATAAAGAGCAATACTGCTTTGTTTCCAAAATAAACCCTTGCCTAAAGAACACTCTTTATCCTGTTCATCTATATCTATACATTTTATACATAAAAATCTCGTGTCACGGTGTTAGTGAACGCACTTCTCCGAAACGGCTCGAACAATTTTGATGGAATTTTTCATGTGTATTTGGTAAGTATAAGAATAGGTTTTAAACTATATTTCACACCGCTAGGGAAGGTAGGTAGGGTAGGTAGGGTGGCTAGGTAAAGTTAGGCTTTCTGGTTCTATTATTAAACTAGCTCGTACCCGCGGCTTCGCTTAATTTGACAATTAAGTGTTTACACTACTAAACTTTCTATAAATAATATAATTCAATCATGATGTGAAAAACACGTGGCGCCATCTATTATCATAAGACGTTCTTGTTGTTTTCCTCGGGAACAGTACTTATTTTCGGGATGAAAGATACCCTATGTCCGTTTCTGTACACCTGACAACGTACATGCATAATTTCAGGATTATCAGTTTAGTGGTTTAGGGTTTTATTACAGTATGTTCCAGTACCTACCGTTGGTTTTTGCACATTCTCACTTTTGTTTCCATCGTTTGTGTCCATCACGTTTTTTTTTCTTGCCATTGAGCATGGCTGATTGAGCTTCCAGAGTTGAAAGATTTTTTAATTTTTAAGGACATTGACCGTCGGGACTTAGGATAGATCATTAGTTACATCTATATTTTGCTTTCGTTCATAAAATTTGACAATGAAAAAAGAATACGTTATGCGTATGCGTATTAAATGCAATATAATTTTTATATTGCTTTTAATAACATCAATTACTTTGCTAACGCTACGCTAGAGTAGCGTCCGGTAGTCGGGCCGCCAACAAATGTATTTATTATGTTAATCACCGAACATTGTGCCTCCGAACGGATATATCGATGGATTTATAACGAATTATTGATTATTAATGTGCCATCATTATTTGTTATGCGTTTGATCGCTGTTAATATATAAATATGCTATATTCAACTGCTTCTTCTTCGAATTGTCGATGATTCTTAGGAGCTCCGGCCGTAATCAGTGGGCCAAATAAAAGCTGCGTTGAATGCTCCCCCACAAGAATGTACCAGGAAAGCAGCAGTGCGAGAGGAGTAGCGATGAACGTGAGGCGTGACACCACCCCTGATGTAACGACTTCTACCACTCTGTCAAGAGTGTAGCGACTAAGAGTCAGTGTAAACAGAATGGAAAAATCTTCTGGCTCGACCTCCTCTGGTTACAATTCCCACCAAGAGCAGAAACGAGGCTTCGAGGCGGTGCGTTGCGGCATTGAGAGGAAAAGAAAGAAAGCTGGAGACAGCGCGAGGACGCGCGCGCCGGCTTACACGAAAACCTGTTATATGGTAGTATGAGCGAGCACGACAGAGCTTGCTTGCGCGGTCTTGGGTAACCTAGAGGACTTGCGAGCATGCGCGAGGGGGCGTGTGACCGTGTCGCGAGCATCAGCGAGGCGACACTTGATTTCCGCGTCGATATTTATA
Source organism: Noctua fimbriata (assembly GCA_905163415.1). Taxonomy (NCBI): domain Eukaryota; kingdom Metazoa; phylum Arthropoda; class Insecta; order Lepidoptera; family Noctuidae; genus Noctua; species Noctua fimbriata. The sequence continues at coordinate 10,985,581 of LR990948.1, read as the reverse complement.
CAATTTTCACTTTAATCAAAGGTACTACGGTCCTATTTTCAATGCAGCCAGTCAGTTGTGCGAGGATTTTTCCGTTCTGTCCGAACTGACCCTAAGAACAAGAATCAATGGCTTCGGACAGGTCCTTCACGGTGCAGTAGAAGTTGCGCAAAGAGCAGGACAGTAGATGAGGTGTACTTTGGGAGGCTCCGAAGCTACACTTTGGTCCGGAATACCCCATTCATCAATTGCTAAACTACACGGAAAGGGGTGTCCTCTTTAGTTCAGCTCTGTATATCGGCGCAGGATGGCAGTTACCAGAAATTATCATCATAACAGCTTCAATTTCATCTAGATTCTGCCGGAATACATCAGTTCATCGTGGATATGGTGCGTGTTTTTCTGGCGTTTCAGTATTCACTCCTCCTTCTCAAACCATTTCATCTCTCACCCAAGCCCTCCATCTTTTCTTTAGTCTTGCCCTATTGTGATATTCATACCCAAAGGTATCCTCAGGCTATTCATTCCAACGCAGAAGTATTGCTGCGAATGAGACACTTTCTACCGCCACACTTCCCGGTTCCGGCTGACCCTCCTCCAGATGTATATAATGTATATCGTCAACCCATCGAGCCTGACGATCCTGGTTTCTTTTACCTAATCATGGCCACCACTCGGTTAATGCTTTACTCCATCGGCCATCTCCGCATCAAGCCAGATATCCTGCACAACTCCAATTGAAGCGCCTGGCCCGGTCGATCTCGGTGTTTCACAGTCACTCTGTCTAGTAGGCCTCTGTCTAAGGGACCTCGCGTACTACTACTGTCCGATTAGTTTTGTTCCTGATTGTGGCCGGTCATACGCGAGGCCCGTTATGCCGAGAATGGCTCGCTCCATGGTCATTTGCCTCTCCCACTCGGTACCGTCTTTGTGAGCTAAGGTAGCATCCAGTTTAAACAATGCATGAAAAAATAGTGACAGATGACGTCATAATCAGACCATCTTACGTCACCGGTTAGCAATGATTAGTAGGTACTGTTTCAAATAATTGACATTCACAGTCAGTCCGCAATTTGCGCGTATTATCATAATCATAAGCTAGCCGAAATAACTTAGTACGTAACAGAGTTATCTTAGTAATCCATTCACTTGGCATATTCGGTTACACTATAATTTATTGCCGGTATTGTGATTGTACAGTTTATACAAATTATTTATTCATAGTAAATATTATATACATTAATAAATTAAAATAACCTATATTAACTAACTAACTTAAAAATAAACTTAAAAAATGGCGTCAAAAAACTCCTCCTCAACGTAGTCAACTGGTAATGTACCCAAAAGACTGGCGGCGTTATTATTTTTATTTGGGTTTTAAAAAAGATTTAGAATAATAAAGTGGACTATTCAGAAGGAAGAGTTTTGGGTTCAGTATTTATAAAGAGTGTAACAAGACCCTTAACGAAGCCGAAAGGCACTTGTTCTCCCCATCACTGCGATCATTTGTTTGTTCTAGACCATACCTGGGAACCTTCTAGTTACGGAGATATTGGGGGTCAAAGTTTCAATTTTTTCACAAGTTTTTTTTTAAATACATGTTTTTAATGTAAGAGTTTTACTTTAAACACCTCCACGACCGCCGTACTATTCAATGCATCCATCAGCACAATGTTTTGAGTGTGTTACATTGAGTCCTACCGTAAAACGTGATTTTTCACCCCAAAAAAAAAAGTCGTTTCCCAGCAATAATTTTTGCGTAAAGTTACTTAGTTTGGTGTACAGAATTGACGGCTTCGTAAAGGTACTACGGTACTACGTACTCTGTACAAACTTTTTACTGATAGCCGTGAAAATTCAGTTAGTCATTTTTGCTGATGATAGCACTGCTGTATTTTCTCCGACTGACATCAAGACCAGAACCAAGGTTACCGACGTAGTCCGAAGAATAGCCAAACTTAAGTGGCAGCGGGCAGGGCACATTGCTCGCAGAACGGATGGCCGATGGGGCCGAAAAGTTCTGGAGTGGTGACCGGGAACCGAAAGACGCTGCGTTGGAAGGCCTCCCATTAGGTGGTCCGATGACCTGGTGAAGGTTGCAGGGATCCGCTGGATGCGAGTCGCACGAGACCGGTCAATGCGGCGACACTTGGGGGAGGCCTATGTCCAGCAGTGGACGTCTTTCGACTGAAGAGATGATGATGATGATGACATCAACACATTTGAAAATGACATAAACAATACTATAAGACATAAGACATTATAAATTGGTTAACATGTAATAATCATCATCTACCTAGCCTTTTCCCAACTATGTTGGGGTCGGCTTCCAGTCTAACCGCATGCAGTTGAATACCAGTATTTTACATGGAGCGGCCTATCTGACCTCCACAACCCAGTTAGTACTGGGTACTACGATACCCCTTTCTGGTTGCCAGACTTTCGGGTGACTGACTAGCTGTAACGACTGTCAAAGATCTACAGATGACAACCGAGACCAACGGCTTAACGTGCTTTCCGAGGCACGGAGGAAAGTCGGTATGTAATGGGCGGTCACCCATCCACGGACCAACCTAGGCAAGCGCGGCTTAACCTTAAGGTCGACCCCGAGTGGCCGTTATTTTACCACGAGCTCCTCTAATTCAGATAAAACAAAACTAGTCAGTTAATTTTAAAGAAAAACCCCTTTGACATTGACATGATGGAAAAACCCTATAACTATTTGCCCGACCCGGGAATCGAACCCAGGACCTCATGCTCAGCAGTCACGATTACAACCACTAGACCAACAAAGCAGTCCAGTTAAAATAATAATGGTGTAGGTATCAGAAGCAGAAAAGAATCACAGCCCCCGTAGCATGACCACCGTAGACAAGGATTACTTTGACGGAAGAATCGACAAAATGACAGATTGTGTCGACACAATGACAGATTTCTTTGCACTATCTGTCATTTTGTCGATTCTTCCGTCAAAGAAATCCTTGTCTACGGTGGTCATGCTACGGGGGCTGATCGTTAAAAAAATTTTCAGCATCGCTGTCAATGGGAAAGTGCCCGGAAGATTGGTTGCATTGCTACGTTGGGTGGCAATGCTGATATTTTGACCGAAAACAATCCAGTGCACTGGTCACAGAAGACTAGCCTAGGATGAATTGTTAAACGTGGTGAAAACTTTAAGGGCGTGCAGCTGTCTGTAGTACCTACTCATCAAAATGAACAACTTTTACTCATAACAACAAAAACTACTCGAAAAAAATTAAAGTTAAAGTATTGTAAGTACTTCAAGCACTTGCCCACGTTTTGCCCATCACCCTTCGACTCATGTTCCTACCGACCTTTATTTTCGCACACATCAGACTTCTTCGGTTGATACTTAATTCGGCGACAATTCTAATCTAACCCATTAACGAAAACAATAAAACTATCGCAACACATAATTAAACACAATAATATCATTGTCAAACAATTAAATGTCGTCACTAATTAATATTATAGTAATTGCAGCTATTGTTACAAATTGGTCACAATGGCGGTTGGCGCGAATAAATTCAAAATGGCCGACAATTATGAGACAATTGCGCACCGAATACGTTCTCGATCGATTGTATGCAAAATTTTTATGCATTGGAGGTTGATTGATTGAGTTCTGTGTGTGCCAAAGTTATTGTGGACTGCGTAATTCATTAATTTCGCAAACTTGAGTAGGTTTACAGGTCGATGAGGAAAATTTAGTCTTTAAAAGTAAGTATACAATATGTTAATAAAAAACCCTGTCCGATCCTTGAGGGTATTATTAGGTATCGAGAGTAGATTCCATTTATCTAATCCTTTTTGGAGAACAAGTAAAAAACTACCCCGATGAAAATTAAATAAAATGTACTAAAATGAGGGAACTTATATAGCAACACGGGTGCGAGCCGAAAACAATTGACGATCGAACATACTTATGCCGAAGATGGTGTTGTCACGTTTTAAAGGTCGGTTAGAATTTAGGGAAACGGTTACTACCGTTTCCTAATTCATTAATATTTTTACTTTAATTAATCAGCACGCAAAATACGCGCTTTGAACGTGCAGTTGCGAACAGCACCCTAAACGCGTTGTTATACTGGATCCGCAGAGCATTGTAAGCCTTTTGGGTGTAGCTGAACCACAGGCTCCCCGAGTACCGTGACATGCAAAAAACATGCTTTAAATAGCGTTACTTTGACTGCGCCTGTACATCGGAAAAACCGGCGCGCCAGATATTAACCAGAACCATGTCGTCAGCATAGCTTAAATTATTGAAGCAAACTCCATCAATTAGTATTTTAAACCTATTCATAACAGAAAATAGATCTTGAATTCACAATGAAAATATGTAAACCTCTCGATTAAAAACACAAAACACACAAATCGATAGCATATAAATATCCCGATTACCTATTGGAAATCGATTTTCGAGAATCGAGTTTTACGATCTAAGGATATAGATTCTATAATGGCACTTAATTAAATTATAACGTATTTTTTGTTGGGTTTTATGAGGCTCCCATTGTGTTAGCTCATTGAGATTCTGTGTTAGTTAAAACCAGACTGGTTTATGCATTGTTTTAGTTTTTAGAGTCAGTTTCCTTGTAGTCTAGCGCAGATTCAGTTACTAAAACAGGATTTGCAATATCCAAAACTTATACTGTCACTTACGGGATATCTTCCGTGATTGTTCATTATTTTGAGCGATATTTCGGCGCTGTAGGAAGCGCCATGACGCCGTGGGTTGTTAGTTTAGTTGTAAACCGTGAAAGCTTAAAACAGAGTTTGCAATATCCATTTTTAACTTTAGCTAGATCGCCATCATCATTCTCTTGCCCTTATCCCAATTCATTTGAGGTCGGCGCAACATGTCTTCTTCTTCCATACTTCTCTATTACTCGTCATCTCATCAGACATTCCTTTTTTCTTAATATTGCAGTATAGTAGCTTTTATTCTATTTGTCATAAGGTTTATATCAGAGGTAAAATAAATCTTATTAGAGGCGAGACCCTATTGAATATAAAATTTAAAACACCGGCCAAGTGAGACCTACTCATTTTAATTTTAAATGTATTTTTATTATTTGTTGTTATAGCGGCAACAGAAATACACATTCTGTGAAAATTTCAACTGACTACATTACGGATCATGAGATATAGCCCGCTGACAGACAGACGGACGGACAGCGGAGGCTTAGTATTAGGGTCCCGTTGATTACCTTTCGGAACCCTAAAAATGGAATGTGTCTCGCCTGCTTTTATGTACAACTTTTATTTAATTTGAAATGTGCTTGTTTTTCTTTTTTTAACGCTATCGGGCATCGGGTTATTTTGTTTTTTTTTTATCATTAATTATTTCCAGAATTTTGGTTTATAAATTAAAAAAATATTATTTAACTTTTTACTATACGAAACTTTCAGTTTTTAAATGATTTGTCATTTTGAATTGTGTATATTTTTGAAATTACCTTTTCAAACGCTTCATTTTGATACGCTACCGAATGGGATTGCAAGAAAAAAAAATCGATTCCTATAATATGGCGCCCAAAATCCGCTATTTTTCTTTCACATTCAGCACATGGCTATAGACCCTAACATATGATTTTTTCGTCGCGTGTGGCTTGTGTCTCAGCAGTAGGAACATTAATGCTAATCATACTAAGTAAAGAAATATTGAATGCTATTTTATTAAAATCCAGGGGTCACAGGACATTCTCCAGCCAACATTAAAAAAACAATACATTCTCTATGACTCACCACACCATAAAGACATCGATAAAACTATGCCAACCATAAACAAAGGTATTAATACTCAACCAGGTGTCTACGGTCGCTGTTAGTGACCATAAAGTCTATGATTACTTCCGAATTAAATGCGGTATTGAATAGTAATAGTTTTATGGGTTCTGTGTAACTAGGGTTACCATTTCTAAAATTGAAAAGTCCTGACAAAAAGTCGGACATTTTATAAAAAGGTTATTTACAGTATTCTCCGGTGACCGATTCATCATCTTCCTGCCCTTGTCCCATGTTACTTGCGGTCGGCACAACACGTTCTTTTCTTCCATTCTCCTCTGTCAACAGTCACGCTATCGTTTACTTCTTTTTCTTTCATATCATTCCACACACGATGCGTCCACGTCCATTCATCCACCTGTAATAAGTTTCAAACTTCAACTGGTATACCGTCAGGTCCTAACGCTTTACAATTCTTCATTCTAGTTACTGCTATTCTCACTTCATCCTTTCTCACCAACCCCTCATTCACTGGTTTATTGTCAAGTAAACCGTTCCAGTCATTCTCCTCGTTGATCAGTTTTTCAAAGTACCTCTTTCATCTATCCTTAATTTTCTCATCATCCGAAAGAACCATTCCAGCTTCATCTTTTAGGCATTTAATCTGACATACATTCCCCTTTCTCTCTCTAGCTCTAGCAAGCCAGTATTGGCCTGCTGTAATGTATATATAGTTTGTACATAATAAGTAACTGAATCGATTCCAATCATTTTTTAACCATGTTAGGTATATTTGGTCCCGAAAATATTTAAAAGTAAAATTACAAGTTGGACACCGAGCGTACCTATCGCAATCATTTAGGTACCTTATGCCAAATTATTATTATCAATGAGCTCAAGACGACGCTTGAGGCGCGCGCGTGGGAGCGCTGTGTGGTGACCACGTTTTTGTGCGGGCAACCAGGTAACAGAACAAGCTTATAACTTTGTGATTTTTCATGATACAGTTTTGAAATTTTGTACATAGATTCTTTACATAAAACTACTAGATACGTGTTTCAGGTTTCGCATATACTAAAACTAATGTTGTATAGTTTACTTAATTTTATTTTTTCTGTTAAATTATAATCTTAAAACATTTCTTATTATATACTAACTTTTGCTCGCGGCTTCACTCGCGTTAATTTAGAAGTAAAAGATACTCCAAAAAAAAATCCCGTAGGTCGAAATATCCGGACAAATGACAAGGCTGGCAAAGTCCGGACAGGGGCCAAACAGCTAGACATGTCCGGGTAGGAATCCATCCGAGTAGCAGCATGGAGTATTGAATTATGCCCGGTTGCTGGCAATAGGCTCGCCCCCTATCACATGAGACATAAATGTATCGAGCGAAATCTGGGCGTACTAATGCTTTGTTGCCACTGTACCATTGACTGTTCCAGCCCCCGTAGCATGACCACCGTAGACAAGGATTTCTTTGACGGAAGAATCGACAAAATGACAGATAGTGCAAAGAAATCTGTCATTGTGTCGACACAATCTGTCATTTTGTCGATTCTAGATAGTGCAAAGAAATCTGTCATTGTGTCGACACAATCTGTCATTTTGTCGATTCTTCCGTCAAAGAAATCCTTGTCTACGGTGGTCATGCTACGGGGGCTGTACACCTCTCCGTAACCATTCGGAGGGGTGATGTTAAGTAATGTCCGGATAAATCTGAACGGCTGGTAACTCTAAGGAATGCTCTATAGATAAGTGGCTATATGTTTAGTTTAATATGTGTACATTTAGATATTATTCTTGGTAGTTAAATGTCGTTGTACTTTAGTGTGAGAGACTTCGTCATGCAAACTGTCATTACGAGTTGAGTACATGCACAGAGTACATGACTGTAGACCCCGTACCCCTCTAGCTAGTTCGTCGGTTTTTTTTTTTTAATTTGACTTAAAATGTATTTGTCAGGCATACAGACAGGGGCTGCGGGACTGTTGGGCTGCGGGACTGTTCGAAAGAGATACCGCGGCCCTGGAACACAAAGGGCAAAGAAGGAACATGGATGGGTTTTAGTCAGTACAAGTCTGACACTCCCTCCCGCTCTGACCAGAGCGGGGGGGGTCATTTGATGATTTCCCATCCCAAAAAAAAAAAAAAAAAAAAAAGGCATACAGACAGAGTGATTCTTCTAAGACTTACTAGACTTGACATAATAATTAATATCCCTTGACATTGTATTTGATAGTAGTTAATGTTTTCCATAATCTCGACATTGTATGGTTTATTATTAATTTAAATTTTTTGAAATATTTGTACGCTAGAAACAGCAGAATATTATGGGCATCATGTTTTGTGTAACACCTAAGTTACAACAATATTCTAACAAATAAGTTTTATTCTAAGTTGGACAACAAATTCAAAATTCAAATTCGTATTTATTTCTATCTATTATGTACATTATATACAGACTAAAAAGAACTAAAGTAATGATAAAAATAAGACTAAAAGTAAGAAAATATAAACATCTAAACAACGACGACAATAGGACACTTAGGCGTCAAAGTATTCCTCCGCATCGCTGTCATCTGGAAACGTGCCCAGAAGACTCGCAGCATTGCCACGCTGAATAGCAATGCTAATTCTTTGGCCAAAGAAAGAGCCAGCCCTCTGGTCACGCGAAGTGTCGACCAGTCGGCGAGAGATTTCCTTAAAAAGGAATTAAATTTAATTCTTTGGCACCAAATATCAAAATTTGGTGCCAAATTTTGATATTTGGTGCCAAAGAATTAAATTTAGAAATGGTAGTCTGTCTGTCAGTGGTTTCAGTAAGGTAAATTTCGCACTTCGAAAGGTTAAGGTCTAAGCCAATGGAACTGAATTTTTCTTTTAAAAAAGTTAAATCTTTTAGGACTGTATCCACATCACCTCCCAGGGTTCCATCATCCAAATACCATACGTTGAATTTAGAATTAATAATTAATTCGTATTAATATTAATTCGTATTAAGTATTCCAAAGAAGGATGGCAACTACCAACGCAATCTGGGGACCACACTTAGAGCTCGCGGACATTCGTCAAAATCCTCACAGAAACACTTTTTTGCAATACTTAAAACCGACTTCAAAATAACACCAAATACTGAAAAATAACTTTAGCTTCAGAAGTCGGTGACTTTTGTTTGTTTGTTTCAGTTTTTTGCTACCTATTTCTGAAGCGATTGCAGAAATCACATTTTATGCTGTCTATTATTGAAGAGTTTCATTGTATATCTCCGAAGATCAGCATCAGATCTTAACCGGACCACCGCGGACGAAAACATTCCAAAAAAAGAAAAATGGAAATAGTGAACGATTGGCGAAGATGTGGTTGAACATGAACACATATAACTGGCCAAATGTTGGTATTCTGTACACATCTGCGTATATCTTTATAGCGTAGAGCATGGCTGTGATGTTATGTTATTGTATTGTGCGCACAATAAATATCCAAGCGACTGCAGCAATCACGACAGATTAGCTGTTCATTATTGAAGAGTTCCATTGCAGATCTCAGATTTTTTTTTGGCTTCATTAAGGGTCTTTTCACACCCATTATACAGGGTGTAAACAGATCCTTCACCTATCCGTCAACCAAGCATTCTGTACATCAAACTAAGTAAGTTTACGCAAAAATTATTGCTGGGAAACGACTTTTTTTTTTGTGGTGAAAAATCACGTTTTACGGTAGGACTCGATGGTAAGCACTCAAAGCATTGTGCTGATGGATGGATTGAATAGTCCAGGGTCGTGGCGTTCAAAAAAAAAAAAACTTGTGAAAAAGTTGGAACTTTGACCCCCAATATCTCCGTAACTAGAAGGTTCCCAGGTAAGGTATATTATCGCAAAGACGGGGACAACAAGTGCTTTTCGGCTATGTTAAGGGTCTATTTACACCCTTTATAGCTACTCCTTTTTCTTTCATTACATTCCTCACACGATCCATCTATGGTTTCTTTGACCTTCCTCATCCTCTGAAATATCCACTTACGTCGTCAAAGAACCAAACACCTTGGAAATCCATGCCACACATGATTTGTGTAAGTGTGTGTAAGTGAAGTTAAACTGTATGTCCAAAAATTCGAAAACATATTGTTACATCTATCAACCAGCACTGGGCTCGCGTAGCTACAGTAGCTACATTCTAGGCTAATGCTGCATCATACAACTGCAGAAATATCCACGGTCAAACGGTACACAAGTCACCCAAAAACTTCTTGTGTCTGCCATACTGATACTGTTAGCCTGCCTCATCCCACAGCTGGGCAAAGGCCTCTCCCCTTGACTTCCAGTTGTTTCTATCCAGGACTAATATCGACTACTGGTCGCTGGTTTTGTCCAGCTCGTCCCACCATCTTCTACGAGGTCTGCCGCGACGCCTTCTGGGTGTGTCAGGGCTCCAAAATGTGGCTATTTTGGTCCACAACTCATTGGGCATGCGGCAGACGTGGCCAGTCCAGTCCCACTTCAGCTTAGCGGCTTTTTGAGCAACGTCAGTAATTTGTGTTTTGGAACGCAATGTGTTGTTGACTGCTATACGTTCTTCATTAATATTCGGAGCGCGCAAAAAGCCTCGTTTCAAACGAATCGTCAATAAATCATCAGAGTTCGATGAAGTATAGTCCATTCATAGTTACTGCACTGTCCCTGTACACGTGGTATACGTTATTGGTATACGAAACTCACCAACAACATTTTTTGTAAGGATAATAAAGTTCACTATTATTTGACAGACTTGTCAGTGGCAAACTAAAGCTCAAAGCATTTATTTCAAATAGACCATTACAGCCGCTTTAGTACCTATTGACCGCCACGGACGTCTATGGACGTCAAATCAAAAAGTGCTCATGACGCCTCGGACGCCATGGCACGTCGAAAATATTTTCTGTTATTGCACCTACAGTGTATTGCCTCTGCATCACCCTAAGATAGACGGATAGAAAATGTCCGCCATTGTACAGTTTTTACTTGTGCATAAAGTTTTAATAAATAAAAATTATTTACATTAATAAATTAAAATAACCTATATTATTTATTTATCGCTGCGGCCGCAGAGAACCTCAAGCGGCGTAAATATAGTAACCTTATTGGTAACTATATTTTCGAGCCGTTTGGGGTTGAAACTGTAGGTCCGAGTGCTCACAGCCTTTTCAAGGACATTACTAAACGCTTAGTTGACTCTTCCCGTGACCCAAGAGCTGGCTTTTACCTTGGCCAAAGGCTTAGCGTTGCCATACAACGTGACAACGCCGCCAGTCTTTTGGGTTCATTACCAGTTGACAGTGTTGAGGAGGAATTTTTTGACGACATTTTTAAGTATATTTTTAAGTTAGTTAGTTAATAAATAAATTAATAAAATAACACTTTTTAACCTTTTTGAATTGACGTCCATAGACGTCTGTGGCGGTCAATAGGTTAACAAAAATAAAAAGATCAAGTTACAGTCCCATTCATATGGCATAATAATTGTAGGTATATGAAAGTGCTGTAGTTGGCAAGCGTAGGTCGCTATGGAGAAGAATGGGCAAGAAACTCCATAGACAAGCTTTTAAATTAAAACATTGTTACATTAACTTGGTGACATCATTCATGTTGAGATTATACAGGGTAGCGACGACAATACGACAGTAAATTACCTCATATCGTTCCCAGTCAGCATACAAACATTCAATCGAATATACTCAGCAATAGCAAAAGCTTTAGTCACAAGATAATATTTTTCATTTTCAGAATTTTCTACACGATGAAGATTAATAGGCTAGCAGCGACAGGTCAACGACTCCTGCTTCGGTATAAACACTAAACACATGTCGCCAACTCGCTACTTCAAAAACCTTTGCCAAATTCGTTCCTTACATTTTATTTCCAGATGCGAATTAGTGTAAATTAAATTAAATTAGTAAACCAATATTTATAAATGCGATGAAGAGCCTTTCGGCTTCGTTAAGGGTCTTTTTACACCCTTTATATGAGGACGATGTAGAAACTAAAGCGTCCAGTAAGCGTGCGAGTAAAAAGATAAAATAGACCACATAAAAATATAAACCGTGGCAGCTAAGAGATGACCAGTCTCCACTGACGGCACCCGTTCACAAACATGACGCTTAGATCAGCCGAACCATTTTGAAGGGAACTGAACAGGGACCGAAAAGGTTACGCCGTATATCTTAGGTGCAAATCACAAAATGAATATGGGGTTTGAAAATGCGACCCAAAGTTTACGGAGCGATCATGAAACCGCTAGGCTGTTTTCTCTAATGCACGTCATGGCTGAAACGTCAGACAATTGAAGAATGCGGACATAATGCAATATTGCTCACCCCCTTAAGCAAGTAGTGTGATAATATATTGCTTAACATTTAAAGAAGCATATAAAGAATATTTGTGCAAAATTTGAAGACTACATGCCGTAATTTCTGCAAGGGGAGGTCAAACTCGTTATTAATTTTTATTTTTTAATGCCTTTTTTATTAAAATACCATAAAAATACTCGTAGTCTTAATTTCATTATACCCATAAAAATCTCCATTTTAACACGGGTCTCTGTTTACTTTATCTAAAACACCGATTCCAGGATATGTGTTAAAAACTAGAATCTAATTGGTAATACATCATCATCATCATACATCTAAGCTAACGACATATTAATATTATTCATAGAAAAGCCAATGACTGTAAGGTGCCTATTTTTTTGCATCGTACCACTAGGGGTACGGCCAGGGGTACGGTGGGTCTACAGCAGTAGCGAAGGGTCAATTTTTGTAAGAGGTAAGCTGGAGTACGTAAATATCTTTAATGTGATTATATTTTTTGTCTATAGAATACTGACTGTGCCATTTTTCAAAGAGAAGCCGATAGGAATCGAGGTCTATGGAACCCTCGTCTCTGGTCTGCAGTGTAGAGAAATTGGCCTTGAATTTTTTTAACATGTCCAAAACCAACCATTTAGCTCGCAAGGCGGCGGAGGATAATTGATTCTAACAAAAATTTGCTCATAATAATATGTCGCAAGCGGTTCCCTCAATCGAAAAATGGTTTGTGCATACCTGCATTTTTCAATGACTACGATTCCCCACTGTGGGATAGACTAGAAAATATAAAACATCCCCCTTACACATATGCCTACCCATTTTTTTTCATGATTTTGGTGTACTATAACGGCGTTGTTAATATGTACCAAATTACAGCTTTCTAGTACTAGCTAAGCCGCCGACAGACCGACGGACACAACAAAACTATAAGAGTTATTTGTTGACTACGGTACCCTAAAAAGCGTGTCTCGCAAATGTTAATAGTCCCACCCATTTTATAAAACCCATTATGTTAAACATACTTATAAAATTATAATATAAATAGTAAATCCTTATCTGACCGGATGTGGCAAGTGTGAACAGATCAATTTCTAACAGTCAATGAAACTCGATGACTTGTAAAAAAAGAAAACAATGGACCATAGACAATCGCGCCAAAATTACCAAACACACGCTCTATGGTTGGGCATGATATTATCTATGGGGCATCGGATAAGCGCCAGCTGTTCTTAGTAAATGGTTCTGTGTATTCAACTTACTTACATGAACTCACGTCTATTTTTGATGTGGAAAAGCAGGAAAATAGATAGATAATCTATTGTATGTATTATGAGCCTAACGTGTCCCACTGCAGGGCAAAGGCCTCCCTTCCCTCTTTCCATTTATCTCTGTCTTTGGCTATTTGAGCCCAATCCTTTTGACAAGAGTCCAGCTCGTCACGCCATCTCCTTCTGGGCCTACCGCGTCGCCGGGTTCTTTTATTCGGAACCCAATCTGTTGCCACTTTGGCCCAATTTTGATGCGATATGCGGCAGATGTGGCCTGCCCAGTTCCATTTTAATTTGGCGGCTGTGTTGCATACGGTCAGAAATCAAACACTGTTTTAAGCTTTCACGGTTTACAACTAAACTTGTATCGGGAGCTCAAAATAATGAACAATCACGGAAGATATCCCGTAAGTGACAGTACAAGTTTACGGTCAGAAAAGTTGACTTCTAGTATACTTCGTTCCATGGCTCTCTGGCAGACCCGAGTGCGGACTTCTGAAGCTTCGTTTATGACCACGTTTGCGCTCCATAGGGAATTAATATACTTTATTGTAGTTACTCCAAAATTGCTACATAGCTCTTTTACAATATTTAAAGAACGCCACCATCCCACCACCAGCACCACCACTTTCCTTACAAACACCCGTTGCTTCGCCCACGTTCATACACGCAGGCCGGTTGCGAGTTCTATGCACCTGACCTTTTTGAAGATCCTCACCATAGAGTTCAGTGTATGTCCTTCAAGGGGGATATCCTCTATACTATCTGTGAGGATTCGCTACTTGAAAGAGCCTCACTTCCCAGCCGCCTCGGGAGACGCCCCGGGCGTCGGGTGTCACGTGGTGGCTCCCGGCCACCGTAGGCGCAGACCTGTGGACGGCGAGTAATGGGCTAGCTCGCCTTCCGGCCGTCTTATGACGACAGGCCGTGTCGACGGCGCCTTCGTGTTCCACGCGAACCTCAAAGAGATGTCAGCAACCATGTAGGGGTCCGCGTGGGCCGATGCCTGCCAGGGCTGCGGGACTGTTCGAAAGAGATACCGTGGCCCTGGAACACAAAGGGCAAAGAAGGAACATGGATGGGTTTTAGTCAGTAGAATTCTGACACTCCCTTCCGCTCCGCCCACAGCGGGGAGGGGGAGGGGGGGTCATTTGATGATTATCCATTCCGAAAAAAAAAAAATTATCGCTACTTATTTTTTGGCCTTTGATTGTGGGTTCCAATCCGGGTAAGTACCAATGTGACTCATACTTTGATACATTCAAGGTTATCTCGGACATCACAGACATCGGTGAAGGAAAAAATCGTGAGGAAACCTGGACCTATAATTTATGACCAAAGAGCAAGCGTGGTGATCAATGCTCTTGCCTTCTCTGGATGAGAAGAGCCTTAGCCCAGCAGTGGGCCAGTAATAGGCTGGTATACTAATGATAGTTCAGACAAAGCGAGCAAATCGTAGTGTGCTTGCAAGAGTCGACTGGCCTCTTGCCTCGTTCTGGTTCTAGTGTAACGTGTCCGTGTTGGCTATTCATGTCATTTTGAGTCAAGGCGACACTAGTCGTTGGTTAGTGGTCGCAAACGCGACTGCAAGCAAGGTGTTATTGGGTTTTTAGTCACCAATTTCTCGGTACCAGCCACGGAGTCTGGATTTTAGCCCGGTGGATGACAATAGGTTCGCCTCCAAAATAACTGGAGCAAAGAAGGTGTACTATTAGGCATACCTCTGCTTAACTCTTCGAGGATTACAGGCGTAATGTTATGTTTTGTATGTTATGCGCCATAACCTCTCCAATTCTCAAAGAAAATTTCTTTAGGTAAACAAGTCAATGGCACTTTCAAATTAAAATATTTCTACGGATCTCCAAAACAAAAGATTCAATAATAAAGTGGAGAGGAAAGTGACAGTACAATATGTTAATATCATTATTTAGTGTTGTGCCGCGTCATCCAACCAATTTGTAGGTCCGCCATCTTGTATTGATTGTTGCACAGGGAGGCTGTGGAGCTGTCTAAGTAAAATAGTTTTCGTTTATCCAAGATTTGATTTTGCCCGAAGTTTCATTCGTGTTATTGTCGGCAATCATCCACAGTAACGTTTAAAAATAAAAATAAAAACCCTTGAAGAAGTCGAAAAGCACTGGTCCTCCCCGACATTACGATCATTTCTTTGTTCTACACAATGCCTGGTAACCTTCTTTATAGGTAAGAAAAAATTGGGGGTCTAGTTAAAACATTTGCATAAGTTTAAAAAAAATATTAGTTTTTAATGTCATAGCTTTACTGAGTACCTCCACGACCCCTGTACTATTCAATCCATCCATCACCAGTGTTTCGAGTGCGATCCTGGCTAAAAACGTGATATTTCACTCCAAAAAAAAAAGTAGATTCCTAGCAATAATTTTTGGTTAGAGTTACTTGGTATGATGTACAGAATGCTTGGTCCACGGCTGCGTGAAAGATCCTTTTACGCCTTGTATAGTCTATGACACTCAGGGATAATGTAGCTTCCCATTAATGACAGAATGAAATGCTTCAAAGTGGGATGCTTCGCCTCATGTTTGGCGAACTACTACGCTAGCGCTATATTTTTCAGCTGGCGATTTTGCGTGATTACCTAACCCATTCAGTCCAACTGCTGAAAATTTCCATGACGTGAGTTGCCATGGCTGACCCGGAAGCCTTTAAATAGACTCCGGACCCAGGTTGGTCGCAGCAAGGAAAACCTGCTCAGGTGGAGATTCATTAATGAGTGTAAATGTGGTGCTGTTCTACAAACGATGGGGCACTTAATATCGAGTCCTGCATGTCCTGTTGTTTGTTCACTACTGGAACTGATGGACGCTAACGAAAGCGCTTTATCTCTTTATATATTGTTTTTGTATTATTAGTGTTTAATTATATAAATTAAAAAGAAAAAAAACAATATCTAAAAATCAACACTCGACTCCATATCACGCATTCGATCACCATATTTAAAATTGGAACGCTCAGCCATAGACAATAATATTAACGATGGTATCGATGGCCGTTTAGCATACTACACCGTTTAGTTTGGCAAAGGCATCACTCATACAGTCGCGAGCCTTTCTTGTTATACAATTAAAAATAATTGAATGCTATTTAAGGAACGGTTGTTTGTTTCTATGGCGCCCAAAAATATGGTTAGGCTTCCGTTAGATTGTTATGATTCAGTTTTATTGATATCTAGCAGCGTCTGTGTGATTTAAAAAGGTTCAAGAAGAACAATAATATCACGATTATCACGACACACTCAATTCAGATACTAGCTACGCCATCTGAAGTCTACAAATAGAACTACTGAAAACAGTTGAACACCATATTTGATAGATGGCGTTGTGCATTTGACGTCATTTTCTGAATCACGGTGTTAAGATTCTCCGAATTTAAAGCTCCACGGCTGAATGACCATCTCCCATGTTAGCAATCAGAGTGAAGTTAGTTAATCTGTTAAAAAGTCCTAAATTGTGTCGTAAAAAGGTCTTGATCTCGGTTGATTCTGTTGTAGGTACACGATTGGTTGAAAAAAGTAAAGTAGTTTTCAGATTAATTGGTCAGGGATTTAGTTCGGTATTTGGTTTGAAATACGAAGTAAAGATTCTACTTGAATTTCAATTAAGTAGTTATAATTATTTCGTAGTTTGAATTTTTGAGTAGTTGTCATTCGTTCGAAAGTTTGTCTTTGATTTGAATTACGAAGTAAAGGTTCTATCTACTTGAATTTTAACACAGTTATGGAAGAAGATGCTACACACTATCCGGTAGAGTTCTTAGATTCCTTAAGTACACCAGGTGTTCGAACACACAAAATTTATTTAAAAGTCGGAGTGCAATAAGTCAACTTAGAAATTTAAGTCCTCCAAAGGTATGCAACGGCACTCGGCTGAAAGTAACAAATCTCCAACGAAATGTCATCGAAGCCGAAATCTTAACAGTTTGTTTTTCATTCCCAGGATCCGCTTCTTCCCAAAAAACATCCTTTTTGTTTCAAACATGTGCAATTCCCAGTAAGCCTCTGTCACGCCATGACCATCAACAAAGCCCAGGGCCAGACATTATCTGTTGCGGGGGTAGACCTCAGTTTTGGTTGCTTTTCTCATGGCCAACTTTATGTTGCTCTATCACGTGTTAGCAACCCTAGAAACCTTTTTGTTTACGCCCCGGGTAATTCCACCTCTAACATAGTATACAGAAGCATTAATTTAATCACGTGTTCTCATTGCATAAAGTTACAAGACCGCAAATTCTTTATTTTAAACTAACTGCCGCCCGCGACATCAGCCGCGTGAAAGTCGAAAATTATCTCAAGGGAACATACTCTCAGAATAAAAAGTATCCTATGGGTCACAATCTACCTCTGTGCCAAATTTCATCACGATCTTCACCTTTCATCTAATCTCATCAAGACCTCGTGACAACCATCGAAGCAACTGCTGAAGGCACATCTAAGCCCGCTGTTTGATCGCTTGAAGCAGTGTGGTGTCATTAACACAGCCAAGTACAACATTTGACGACCAGAGGTGACTTTTCTAGGGTACAGTGTCATAGCCGAAGGCATACAACCACCTCGACCCAAAAATGTGAAGGAGCTGCGAAGATTCTTGGGTATGATAAATTCCTATCGTCGATTTGTCCCAAACGCAGCTCGAATACAGGCACCTTTAAACTCAGTCGTTGCTGGTCCTACGGTAAAAGTTTCACATCCCGTGCAAATGAGTCCAGATCTGCTAAAGGCATTCGACGACAGTAAGTCCTCGCTGTCTAAAGCGACACTCTTGACTCATCCAGACGCTTCAGCAGAATTAGCAATCGTAACTGACGCATCGAATTCAACTACAGGCGCAGTTCTTCAGCAGCGTAAAGGTGAGAACTAGCAGCCACTAGCTTTTTTCTCACATAAGTTAAGCAATGCACAAAAGAAGTACTGCCCGTACGACCGAGAGCTACTAGCAGTGTACGAGGCCATCAGATATTTCCGTCATACGGTTGAAGATAGAACATTCACGATTTTCAAGCCACTAATCTTTGCCTTCAAGGTTGACAGAATCGTGCGTTTAGTAATTTTGTATAACGGCAACAATCCTAATTGTTGCCGTTATACAACATTATTTTTAGTATATGCGAAACCTGAATATAGTTTGTTCAGAATAAGTAACTGAATCGAGTACAATAATTTTCAAACCATGTTATATTTTGTCCCAAAAATATTTAAAAAAGTTACAAGTTAGACACCGAACGACATTAAGTAACTATCACAATCATTTAGGTACCTACTGCCAAATGTTTATTATCAATGAGCTCAAGACGAAGCTGGAGGCGCGTACGCGGGCGCGCTGCGTGGTGACCGCGTTTTTGTGCGGACAACCAGGTAACAGAACAAGCTTATAACTTTGTGATTTTTCATGACACTGTTTTGAAATTTTGTACATAGATTCTTTACACAAAAATACTAGACACGTGTTTCAGGTTTCGCATATACTAAAACTAATGTTGTATATTTGCTCCTCGGTGGCGTTACACCAACCCAAAAGAAGTGTTCTACACTGACTATTATGACCAAGATTTAAATCTCGAAACGTAGTGTTCATTTGGTGACATCATTGGGGCAGACGCACCGTCGAACTCAATATAAAAATCCACTTGCGAAGTGGAAAGCAACCGGACTTTAGTACATCGACGGTGTTTTTACAAATGTCAATTAATTTGACCTTGTTCTCACACGACGTCAAAAGGCCATCTACGTAGAAATCGATCTCGGGGTCCGTACATTCAGCTGCTAGCTGCTTCAGACACCTAGCACTAAGAAACGGCGCCGATGCCGTACCGTATGTTACGGTGTTAAGCCGATAAAACTCGAGCGGCTTTGCCGGATCGTCACGCTCCATAATAGGTTGCAGGTCACATTGAGAAGGATCAACAAGAAATTGACGGTACATCTTCTCACAATCTGCAATTGCCGAGTATTTAAACTGTCTAAAGGGTAACAAGATACCCAACAAGGTCTCCCTGAATAGGATGACCTACAAGCTGGATATCGTTGAAAGTTTTACCGTGACTGGTATGAATGTGAATGCTGCGAGCATTGGAGTCAAACACTACACAAAGCTTCGTAGTCGTACTGTGCTCTCGAAAAACGCCGTGATGCGGCATAAAGTAACATAGCCGAAAGGCACTTGTTCTCCCCGTCTTTGCGATATTTTTTTTGTTCTAGACCATACCTGGGAACCTTCTAGTTACGGAGATATTGGGGGGTCAAAGTTTCAACTTTTTCACAAGTTTTTTTTTTATATATGTTTTTAATGTAAGATTTTTACTTTACACAACTTCACGACCCCCGTACTTAAATCCATCCATCAGCACAATGCTTTGAGTGCTTTCCATCGAGTCCTACCGTAAAACGTGATTTATCACCCCAAAAAAAAAGTTGATTCCCAGCAATATATTTTGCGTAAATTGCTGTTCAGAATGCTTGGTTGACGGCTATGTGAAAGGTCTGTTTACACCCTGTATATTCGCGTATAAATTCAGTGTATAATTTCTTATAACTGTTATAGGCGCGTGTGATAAACTTTTTTCTAAGGACTAAAAACGACGCTGGGCTTGTAGGAAAGATTCGTCGGGCGACTCTTTAATCTTCCATTTGTACAGCGCGTAGTAGTTGTGATGAAAGACTGTCCGTGTTCACAGGCCTGCTCTTCGTCTGTGTGCGTATCCCGAAGCTTTGGAAGCTCATCCAGCTCCCAGAACTGACGTAGCTGATTGTCTATACATTGTGAGAAATCACATTGGACATGATGTTTTTGCCGGGCCAGTAGAAACTCGTTGGAAACCGAAGTGTTCACGGTGAGTCGGAACTGTCTGCGGCGGTGGTAAGAGCCCCAGTGAGTCAAGGCCGGCGCTGCGTTTGCTACGGTGCGTCGGACTTGGTACAGCGCCGCGATGTGGCTGACTTCTGGCGTCCACCAGCCCCCGTAGCATGACCACCGTAGACAAGGATTTCTTTGACGGAAGAATCGACAAAATGACAGATTGTGTCGACACAATGACAGATTTCTTTGCACTATCTGTCATTTTGTCGATTCTTCCGTCAAAGAGATCGAGCTCTCAACAGGCTGAAAGTTATAAATATTTGGGTATGTCGGAAGCGCTGGGCATCAATGTTGCTGACATGAAGCAATCGCTGAAGGAGCGCTTGTTTGGTCGCCGAGG
The DNA here is from genome assembly GCA_905163415.1 of Noctua fimbriata. Taxonomy (NCBI): domain Eukaryota; kingdom Metazoa; phylum Arthropoda; class Insecta; order Lepidoptera; family Noctuidae; genus Noctua; species Noctua fimbriata. The sequence goes on along the minus strand of LR990948.1, from coordinate 10,965,019 downwards.
AAAAGTATTTAATAGTCTTTTATTAGGCGGAAATAAGGTGCGTGCCTTCAACGGTTGAGTCATGCATGTACTCTTTCGGCATACACAAATGGATTCAAACAGAACTAGACGCCCTGGATAGGTAGGTCCGCAAATTGTTGACAGCATATCGAATGCATCACCCACGTTCTTCGGTTATGAAACTGGTACATCCAGTGGAAGGGGTCGAGGCTTTTTAAACGCTAAGACTCTCCACAATCGCGACATATGCAGTCTCAGGGAATATTTCCTAGAAACCGATATGTGAGATGAGATGGGATGAGAGATGTGGTCGCGGTGGACAAGGGCCTCACCCCGCTCTCCTTGGCTAAAGAGAACTGGCTCAAACCTGTAGTGCTTGACACTAACGACCGCAGGGAGGAATGTCAGAGTAAGAAGCTTCACGGTTTTTCCGGGCCCTGCATGGGCCCGATGTAATCTATCAGCGTCCGTAGCCTGGCTACGTTTCGGGGACCTCTTCGATCAATGCTATTGGCAAAGGAACAATGCATCTCAATGCTGATGTAAATGGACGAGTCGAATCCTTTCTTTCTAAGATGTTTGGTATATTTCAACATTACAAAGAAATTTAATTTCAGTTCTCGCTGCTCAAGACAAACTACAGAATAGTAAATTCGAATCCTGCACAGAATCATTTACATTGAAGGAAAACGGTAAAGAAATAGTGAACGGGAAGTGAAGAAAGCTTGGTGGGCTTATTATACTTAATGTTAAAATTGCCACACCAAGGCAAGAAGTAAATCTTGTCACAAATTCAATAATATAAAAAACATGTAAAAAGGTAGTAGAAAAGGAATTTGACATAAAATTGGACTATACTACTGAATTATGTGAAGGTTGTATCAATGGCAAAGCACACAGGTTGAAATTCGGAACACGAGAACGAACGACGAAGCCTAGTAAGCTTATTCACCTTGATGTTTTTGGGCAAGTTTTAAGACTCTGCTGGTTAATTCCCTAGCTTCAAGAGAAGATGTTAGAGTTTGTATATCAAAACTATTTGAAGGTGAAGCTATGAAACCTTCATAGATAAATGAAAATAACCATAGACTCCTTCAAAAATAATAAAATGTCACTTCTTTAAAATATTTTTCCTTGATATGTGTCTAAAATATAATTAAACTTATAATATTGTATTTATGCCTCTATTTATTTCACTTTAATAACCTACACGTCTGCCTAACCATTTGAGAATTATAGGCGTTTCTTCACCGTGAGTCAATAAAAACATTTATGGAATTTCATATTCGGTTGTTGCCAAATTTAAGACTACTACCGCCATCTGTTATCGAGTAGCAAAACTAAAATCTATTTATAAAACATAACCTTGTCTATGGTACTTGGCACAAGTACCCGAGTGAAGTTCAGTTTTGACAGTTGTAATGTAACAGTGGTCATCCTAGTTTTTTTATACCTCCTTGCATTTTGATACCAAAATATTAGATATTCGTAAAGTGGTATTACGTGAACAAGATGAAAATGAAAGCCCACGCACATCGGGAAAGGTGGAATGCGACCCGCTAGCGACGGTGAGTACGACATGAACTCGTTACTATAATGCTAGTGCCTGTATTTTTAACTGATTAAAAAAAACTGTAGTCAATTGGCTGTTAACCTTTTAACTAAAAGCGGGAGACGCGTAATTCGACGCTATGCCGTGTATAATTTTATTACTATTCGCTCGACGGCGCATACATTAGCGGGAGGACGGTCGCCCACATACGATTTCGGTGTATAGCATTAAAACGTCTAACTATATTGTAATCGTTACTTATCAGACGTAATTGTTTCTTTATCTATATTAGTACAAATTTCATATTTAAACCCTTGATTGGTATAAACTGCTCGATAAAACATAACTGTATGCAAAGTTTTATTATCAATGTAATAGTAATCAGTGATTGTGGTATTTTAATTTATTGTGAAAAAAATAATTACTCGGCTGTACGCGAAATTCCATTGCGCGTTCGTGGTGTAAAAAAAAAATGCCAGGATTTTTATAGGGTGAGTTTAGTGTTCCATTTTTTTTTTTTTTTAACTGTAATAGATTTTTTTTTGGATGAGCTTGAAAACTTATCTGACTTGATTATTTTATTATCAAGTTTATTCAAAAGATTATAGCATTGTAGGCTGTATTTATCTACATAAACTAGAACAGTATTTATCAAATTAACAATTCGAAAACACTGAGTATTTTTCCTAAAAGATCTAATAAACAACCAAATGCAGAGGTTTATTGTTTCTTTTTATCAGTCTGCAAAACATTTATTCTTTTTTTGTCTCTGTTGTTATTTCATTTTTATTGTAATCTAGATTATGATGCAAAGACAACATTAACCTGGTTTCTTTAAAAGTATATTATTCATACCATTTAAACCTTTTGTTTATCTTAAATATCATTTTAAAATAATACAACATGCAAACATTTGCCGTTTTTTTTTTTCTTTTGTTATGATAGAATCTGTGAGGAAAGTTATGAAATAAAAAGATGGAAATGATAGTGTGATGGTTGACAGGGAATGGAAGGATAAAAAATTATTGCTCCGACCCCAAGTAATATGGGACAAGGACAGAAAGAATCCTTGATAGAATAGGCAGAATAATCAAAATTCCTTGTTCTTTAAAATGTAACAGTCATAAACAAAATTAATTATCTTATCTATTTAAATTTTTATTGATCTTTTTTTGCAAAAGTGACTATTAGTTGCATTTTTATGAGTACCTATTTGTGAATAAGACTTCTTGTATATAATAATAAGCATTAAACACCATGATTTGATTAAGATTACAAATGTTAGGTGATATTTTTATACTGGTAAATATTTATTTGACTGACCATGTATGTAGTTTTTTTTTATTAAACCATGAAACTGTATATACTTATAGAAAAACATTGACAAAATTGATAGCTCAATCTATCATTGATAATAACCAATTATAATCTTTCAGAACAGTTTAATTCACAATGTAACTAATTGTTACAATCATTAGGAAATATTTTAAATATAACATTTATCTTGGAGATAAGTATCAGTTATTTTATCTAGGTGTTAAACTGTTTTTGAATGTAATTATCTCTGATTACACATTTTTTATGTAATTTTAATCAAAAAATCATTGAAATGGCTTCTGCAAATGCGCACGTACCGCATTTTTGATGACACATATTTATGCACTGAAAATGTCCGACGTGCTTTCAAAAAACTGGCTCAGTGCGAGTTGGACTCACACACAAAAGGTTCCATAGCAAACAATATAATAACAATATTTTACGTCCATTCATAGGTCAATTTACACAGAACTGCAAACCTAAATTTGTTTTTCATAGTATTTTAATGAAATACTAAGTTACTGCTGCAGTTTCTCAAAAAAAATCCCACATCACACAAAAGCTAAATATCATATGTTATTCAAACCAACTTTCGTTAAAAGTTATTTTTGCGTTCTACAATTCTTCATATTTTCCTCTTAGTTTAGAAATTAGAGGGGGGATTTTTTTATATATATAGCCTTGAATGTCCCACTGCTAGGCAAAGGCCTCACCCATATCCTTCCAGGTACTCTTCTCCTGCGCCACCTCGATCACGAAGGCTGGTTAACCTTCGTGATGCGCGTCTAGACCATCTCGCCACTTCTTTCGAGCCCGGCCTCGGCGGCGCTTTCCATCCTCAGCCATCCATCGTGTTGAGACCTATGCCCAGCGGTCGTTATCCACGCGGCTCACGTGACCCGCCCAATCCCATTTGAGTCTGGCAGCCTTTTTGCCTTCAGGTCATAGCACACATATCAACTCGGAAAGGGATCGGCACCGTATCGCCTTTCGTCTCGCCGTCAACCTAACGTAAGCACGTAACCAAAGCGAATCAGAAGCTCCGATACGTCGAATCGGCGACCGCTGGTTGGCACGGTTATGTCTCGGTGTCCAATACGCGAGATGGCTATCATAGCCATAGCACTGGACGAAGAGGTAAAAGAACGTAGAAGAGACGTAAGCGCGGGGACGACAAGCTCACGAGCTGTAAGCGCGGGAACTGCAAGTGAGCTTGTCCGGAGGCGAGGCGATTACGTTACGATTCCGATTAGTGTGCGTTGCAGTAAAGAGAACACACACAACACAACACACACACAACACAACACACACACAACACAACACACACACAACAAGAAACAACATACAAACAATACACACACACTAAAACACAACAAAGAACACATAAGAAACACACACACACAAACAACACATGAAGACACGTATATACTAAGAATACTGAATGGCTCGTGTCGATACGGTGACGATCTCTTTCCGAGTTGATATGTGTGCTGTGACCTTATTTCTGCAATTCCGGTTTTTGAGATCATCATCCACAGCCCGAACTCACCCACTGCTGGCTATAAGCCTCTATTTTCTCGTGCCAATCCCCACGGTCCTGTGCCAGCCTCATCCAGGTTTTTCCCCCGATGACAACTATGTCGTCGGCCCATCTCGCTGCCGTACGAAAGTAAAATTATTTTTTTAAACGTCTATAAGTCCGTAATAATCGATTCTTACATTTAAAGATAGGAAATTAAAAAATATGAGAATTCTCCTGGTATTTTTTAAGCTCCTAGCCTAGTACACACGACGACTAATCAAGCTATAATAACCAAATTACGCTGATCTCTTATTGTACGGGAAGGTCATACAAAGCGAGGTCAGGTTATACTGGATACGAATAACTTGATGTGTCGCCGTGTGTACGTGGGTGTAAGTACAGTATATACTTTCATATGCATTCAGTAAAAAGCTGTTATTTTAAAATCACAAACAGACACTTCACACACATTATCATTAACACTAGAAACGGGATATTTACCATGTGCACTGTTTTCTTTGACTTCCCGATATTTCGGCGCTGTTGCAAGCACCATGATCACGGATAAACTGAAGTTATTGCGGGTGGGTGTTTATGAGCAGACAAATCGGTCTACCCTCTTTCTTGTTCGTTTTTTGCACTCAGTACCGCTACCACTGTCACTCGCTCGATTCTGTTCCCGACACACGAAACTCACTTGTGTCCGCTCGCGAAGTTTTTTCGGCACTTTTTCGTTTTTTACACAGCTAAATATCGGGAACTCAAAGAAATCAGTAAACATGGTAAATATTCCGTTTTTAGTGTTAATGATAATGTTAGTGACCATGATAGTTTAAAATCTTATACTTCACGCACAGATTTTTGCTCCTTAATGACCGAATGTAAGCGTCTAAATAATTGTTAAAAGCAATCATCAATTAGCTATGTGCGATGATTATGTCATCCATATCGATGACCAGCCTCCGTAAACAGGGATTTCTTTGACGGAAGAATCGACAAAATGACAGATAGTGCAAAGAAATCTGTCATTGTGTCGACACAATCTGTCATTTAAGGCCTCCCACTAGGTGGACCGATGACCTGGTGAAGGTTGCAGGGATCCGCTGGATGCGAGTCGCACGGGCCCGGTCAATGTGGCGACACTTGAGGCAGGCCAATGTCCAGCAGTGGACGTCTTTCGGCTGAAATGATGATGATATCAGTGCCAGCAAATGCAAGAAAGGCCGAGCAGTATTATAATGCTACAAACTTCTTTACCAATAGCCGGGATTTGGGTCCAGATTAAAAATTGCAGTTACAGAATTAAGTAGCACTCCCTCCATGTAAAATACTGGTATTCAGGTGTATCCGCTTAGGCTGTAAGAAGAGCCCAACATAACGGGTGTATAAAGACCCTTAAAGAAGCCGAGAGCCACTTGTTCTTCCCGTCTTTGCGATCATTTTTTTGTTCTAGACCATACCTGGGAACCTTCTAGTTACGGAGATATTGGGGGTCAAAGTTCCTACTTTTTCACAAGTTTTTTTTTGTCCAGCTTTTAAGGCTCGGTTTTATTAATGCCTCCTATTGGATTACCTCTTGACTAAATCATAACAACCGTAAGGGTCGATGGCTTGGTCAGATCAATCCGTGAATGGGTGACCATCCTTTGCATATCAAAACCCCTCCGTGTCTCGAAAAGCACGCGAAATCCCAGCTGTCATAAAATAGATCATTGAGGTAACTGGAATCCCGAAAGACTTACCAAGGGGAAAAGTTCATATGACCCCAATCTATTTAAATCGCGAGTTAATAGGCTTCTTTTGGGATAGCTCGTTCCATCGTCGACCTCATCTCTGTCCTCAGGACTAGATTGAGGTCAAGAGTAAGCCAATTTAGTATAAAAATAAAAGTTTTATCCAGTAACTTTTTTGAAAGGTCAGATAAGGAATCCCTCCATGTAAAATTTTAAATTTAAAAAACCCCCATCGCCACAAAGAAAAGCGAAAAAACATTTGAAAGTCAATAAAATGGCTGAGCCGGTTTTGATAAAACATGTCTAATTGTAATATACACATCATGCCCTTTCATTTGATACTCCACTTGGGTATATTTGAAAATATTCGATTATTCATCACCACTTTTATCCCCGATACAGATTTTGATAAAACGTATCTAAGAACCATCGCCAAAAAACTAGCTTTGAAATAAAAAGAACTGCTTCCAAATCGGTTCACTCGTTTAAGAGGTACGTGCCAGAGACAGACACACACATTGCGGTCAAACTTATAACACCCCTCTTTTTGCGTCGGCGGTTAAAAATAATTGTATCCAGCAGTGGTGATTTATTTGTTTATCTATTTATTTATTAATTGACCTATCTACAATTGTTACACTTTTTACTCTAATAAAACAAGTTAAAAAAAAAACACACCAACTGTACAATATGATGCGATAGACACAACATACATGAAGAAATAAAAACTAATACAGTAGTTGTACAGTTATGTATACATAGTATCTAGACTGTTCAAAAATTAAATATAAAGGGTACAAATAGACCCTTAACATAGACGAAAGGCTCTTATTCTCCCCGTCTTTGCGATCATTTTTTTTGTTCTAGACCATACCTGGGAACCTTCTAGTTACGGAGATATTGGGGGTCAAAGTTCCAACTTTTTCTAAAGTTTGTTTTTTATACATGTTTTTAATGTAAGATTTTAACTTTACACACCTCCACGACTCCCGTACTATTAAATCCATCCATCAACACAATGCTTTGAGTGCTTTCCATCGAGTCCCACCGTACAACGTGATTTTTCACTCCAAAAAAAAAAGTCGATTCTCAGCAATAATTTTTGCGTAAAGTTACTCAGTTTGATGTACAGAATGCTTGGTTGACGGTTATGTGAAGGGTCTGTTTACACCCTGTGTAGGTTGACAGTAACATGATTAGGTGTTGTGTTATTTTGATTATTTTTTGTGGATATGGCGCTTGAATTTTTGTACTGATGTGCAACTAATATCTATAACATCATCACAATTAAGATTTTAAACTATCATGGTCACTAACATTATAAACAAAAGAACAAATATATATAAAAAATAAAATAATAAGAATTAAAATAAATAAATAAAATTATAATATTATAATTTATTTTTATATTATTTAAAAGTTCGCGAGCGGACACAGTGAGTTTCGTGTGTCGGGAACAGAATCGAGTTGCGAGTGACAGTGGTAGCGGTACTGAGTGCAAAAAACGAACAAGAAAGAGGGTAGACCGATTTGTCTGCTCATAAACACCCACCCGCAATAACTTCAGTTTATCCGTGATCATGGTGCTTGCAACAGCGCCGAAATATCGGAACCTCAATGAAAACAGTAAACATGGTAAATATCCCGTTTCTAGTGGTAATGATAATATCATCATTATTGGGAAGCCTGCAAAGTCTTGGGATTGCAGAATTGGACCCTGAAACAGTTTTGTGGAACGAGGGACGTAATAGTTTGATAGGATGACGAGGGTATTTATGTGGTAGGTTAAAAGTAAACTTAGTCAAGAGCTGGGGGCACTGTTACTGTTAGCCTCCGTCATCCCACTGCTGGGCAAAGACCTCTTCCCATGAATTCCAGTTGCTACGATCCAGGGCTAATGTGGACCACTGGTCGTTTGTTTTGTCCAGCTCGTGTAAAGATTTTTTTTTTTTGTGATCAACTTTATAGCAAGCTAGGGCAAGCAGACTGGTCAGAAGCCGTTATAAGAAGCCTGATACCGCCGCTGGTATTCCGCTACATCAGGTTGGACTAGAAAATGTTAGGCAGATGATGATGAAATCCTAATTCCAAGTCATAGATAATTATAAAACACCATAAAATAAATCTGGAAAACCTATATAGCTTTTTATTAGTATAACATTTTACCTTTCTAAACTAATGTATTCTTATATATGCATAAAAATGTCGTGTCACGGTATTTGTGAAACGGCTCGACCGATTTTTATGATATTTTTTTTATGTGTATTTGGTAGGTATGAAAATAGGTCGTAAAGTATATTTCACACCGCTAGGTTGTCAAGTTCTAAATCAACGCGAGCGATGCCGCGGACAAAAGCTAGTATACTAATAATATTATAAAGAGGAAAGATTTTTTTGTTTGTTTGTTTGTACCGAATAAGCTCCAAAACTACTGGACCAATTTTAATGTTTAACCAATTTTTCACCAATGGAAAGCTAAATTATCATGAAGTAACATAGGCTTTAAAAAAATATATACATCATGCAAATTAGACGAGCTATCACAATTTTTGCGGACGAAGTCGCTGGCTAAGTGCTAGTCTAATATAAAACAGGTATTTGTCTCGCCATTAGCATCGACAATAATGCAACTTGGCATTCAAATTATCGTAGGTATGGGTAAAAGAAACAAGAATAAATGATACAATATGTTAAAAAACCCTGTCCGATCCGAATGGGGCATATAGGTTACATACCAATGACATTAACAAATAAAATCATCATCTGCTTAGCCTTTTCCCAACTATATTGAGGTCGGCTTCCAGTCTAAACGGATGCAGCTGAATACCAGTATTTTACATAGAGAGACTGCCTATCAGACCTCCACAACCCAGTTAGTACTGGGTAATACGATACCCCTTGGTAAGACTAGTTGTCAGACTTTTTGGGCCACTGACTACCTGTAACGACTGTCAAAGATCTAAAAATGACACCCGGGACCAACGGCTTAGCGTGCTTTCCGAGGCACGGAGGAAACTCAGTATGTAATGGGCGGTCACCCATCCACCGACCGACCTAGGCAAGCACGGCTTAACCTAAAGATCGAACCTTTGAGCGGCTGTTATTATTTAGCTACTCCTTTCAACATTAACAAATAAAATAAGAAACAAAATATTCATGTCAGTAAAAATATTAATGGGTTTGTAAACCCTGATTTTTGTGGCAAAATTACCATCATTTCCCTAAAATCTAATAAACTTTTAAAACGTGACAACACCATCTTCGGCATTAGTCTGTTGATCGTCAATTGCTTGCTCATGACGTCACGACCCGAGTAACGACCAGTGTCGCCGCCAGCACTCTTGTGTTGCCATGTTAGTTTCCTCGTTTTAAAATACAAAATACAAAAATATTTATTTCATCTCAAAACATTGTGTCATACATAAACTGAGACAGACTTAGTAGTAATAGTACTTGTGTCGGGGCTAACTCTTCCCTTGGGTGGTATCTTAGAAATGATATAATAATTCTCGTTTATTCATTTATACAGGGTGTAAATAGACCCTTCACATAGCCGTCAACCAAGCATTCTGTACATCAAACTAAGTAACTTTACGTAAAAATTATTGCTGGGAATCGACTTTTTTTTTTTTTTGGGGTGAAAGTCACGTTTTACGGTAGAACTCGATGGAAAGCACTCAAAGCATTGTGATGTTGAAAAAGTTGGAACTTTGACCCCCAATATCTCCGTAACTAGAAGGTTCCCAGGTATGATCTAGAACAAAAAAAAAATTGGCAAAGATGGGGAGAACAAGTGCCTTTCGGATATGTTAAGGGTCTATTTACACCCTTTATAAACATTCTTTATATTATTAAATATTAAAAAAAATATATAAAAAATAGTTTTCCGCCGGTGTCGGGAGCAGGGTCCAAGCTACCGGTGGATAGGGCTCCAGGTACAGGAACGTGCACACAATGCGAGCCGTATCGAGGAGTACTGCCTTCTGAATCAGGCCCTTGATCCAACCGCCCAAGGACAGCCTCGTGAGATGTTCGTCGAGGCTTTTTGCCATAAAGCCATTGGCCGTTACGACAATCGGTTGAAGTAGCTGTTTGTAATTTCAGTTTTTTTACTGAATTCATATGAAGCTATATAAAAATACATTTTTTTTAATGTTTGACTGTATGTCTGTTTGTTCCGGCTAATCTCCGATACGGCTGGACCGATTTTGACGTGACTGGTACTGGCAGATAGCTGATAGCTTTTATTTTTTGAAAAAAAAATGCACAAAATAAGAACATTTAGAAGCAGGTGACCACATTCCATCTTTCAATAACTTTATATTTCAACTAGCACTTCAAAAGCTAGTAATGATATGTTTTTTTTGTTTGTATTCAAATCAGCTAATCCTTTTTATTGATACCCATATCATGGCGGTGCATACAGAAAATAACTAGACGGCCATATTGGATTTAGAATGAACTAACGTGCATACATGCCAAAATTTCAGCTCAGTGGGTTTTGGATAGCTGTTTTAAAATTTATTTGCAAGATTTGACTTAAACAAACCGTGATTTTTCACAACAAAAAAATAATTCGTTTCCCGGCAATTATTTTTGCGCATAGGTACTTAGTTTAATGTTTTGAATGCTTGGTTGACGGCTTCGTGAAGGGTCTGTTTACACCTTGTATTATCGTAAAGTTTTAAAGATGAGGTTGGTTAGGACTGGAAACAGTCTTGAATCATAATGCTAGCGTATGTAGTCTTTCCACTATTATAGTACCTCTGATTTTGTAGTACATTTATTGCAGACCTCTATAGTCGTTGTCATAAGGTTTATATCAGAAGTCCATGTAATAGAACTGTAATGTAGCAAGTGGCTTGATATGCTCAAGCAATAAAATTGTGACTGTGTAACATCCTCGATTGCACGCATTCCATCTTGCGTGGGTTTTTGTGCCGACTCGAATCGCTTCGAAACGAAAGACTCAGCTCCTGAAGTAAGAAATATAACTGAACTAGCTTTTATCTGCGGCTTCGCCCGCGTTGAGTTCGCTAACTGTCCCACGGGATCTTACTACCGGGATGAAAAACTGTGAGTTAATCTAAGTTATAAACTATCAGTGTGCCAAATTTCAACCAAATCCGTTCTATAGTTTTTGCGCGAATGAGCAAAAAACATCCACACATCCAACATATGTATGCTGTCTTGGCTTCCGTACGTTTTTTCACGGGTGACCACTGAAAACCAGCGTTGTCTTGTGGGCCTCCCATAGCACAGCATCATGCTGAGTGGTAACCTGCTTGTGGCAGTCACGACGTGCAAGCTGTTCATTTTTTTCTTTTTTAGTTCCGTCCTGTTGAATTTATAGTTTATTGTTTCATATGTGTTTTGTTGTTATTTTTTTGTAACTTTGTATGATACACGTCATGTCCCTGCGGCAAATAAATATATTTTCTTTCTTTCTTTCTTTCATCCATCCATCCATCCTCACAAACTTTCGCATTTTTTAATAGTTGTAAGGAGGTAACCTTACAACTATTAAAGATGCCCTGCATCGCTCGCGTTATGGTCAAAAATTATTCCACTGGCTCGTTTTTTCAATTTAGCCTTTGTATGACATACAACACAATTAGAAAAATAATTCTCGGAATCGAATTCTGAGAACCAAATTCAATTTTACTAACATACAAACTTAGGTATAAAAAACTATTATAATATTAGTATAGATGCAAGGAGTACATAAAGGGTTTAAATAGACCCTTAACGAAGCCGAAAGGCACTTGTTCTCCTCGTCTTTGCGATAATTTTTTTGTTCTAGACCATACCTGGGAACCTTCTAGTTACGGAGATATTTTGGGTCAAAGTTCCAACTTTTTCACAAGTTTTTTTTAAATATGTTTTTATTATAAGATTTTTATTTTAAAGACCTCCACGACCCCCGTACTATTCAATCCATCCATCAGCACAATGCTTTGAGTGCGTTCCATAGAGTCCAACCGTAAAACGTGATTTATCACCCCAAAAAGAAAGTAGTTTTCCCAGCAATAATTTATGCGTAAAGTTACTTAGTTTGATGTGCAGAATGCTTGGTTGACGGCTTCATGAAGGGTCTGTTTTCAGCCTGTATAACTGGATTACTCTAGATTAACGTAAAAGAAGAGTGGCTCGATTGCCACTCCTCTTTACTACCTTATCATGTTCAAAGAATACTTTGAACATGATAAGGCAGAGTTGTACTATGAGTACACCCACATTACGCTAGCTACGTGTTCGTCTGAGAAAAAAACCTAATAACATTTAGCCCGACCTGGGACTCCAACCTCGGACCTCATGCGCAACAGTGCCCACATCAATGAGGCAGTTTTATTCATTAGTTATTAAAACGCACGATTAATTAGCTGTCGAAATAGGTACGTACATACTTTTTTACCATTGCCACGCGAAAAATGACATTTTATTCATCGATAACAGTGAATACAACACCCTTTTACTCACTGAGTAAATAAAGACATTTTGAATTTGGAACAAGCATGAATTATGAAAAAAAAACGTGTTGACAAGAATATAACACTGAATTTAGAAAATTGTTCTAATTTCACTATAAAGTTTTAATGATTATATTTAATTATTTGTTCTCTTATTACGGATTATATCGTAAAATGTGGTAAATACTCATCTGAATAAAAACTACTAATAAAAATACTTATACCAACTTTATTGGGGTCGGCTTCCGGTCTAATCGGATGCAGCTGAATAGCAGTATTTTACATGGAGCGACTGCCTATCTGGCCTCCACAACCCAGTTAGTACTGGGTGGGTAACACGATACCCCTTGGTAAGACTGGTTGTCAGACTTTTGAGCCACTGACTTTCTGTAACGACTGTCAAAAAACTACAAATAACAGCCGGACCAACGGCTTTACGTACTTTCCGAGTAACGGAGGAAACTCGGTATGTAATGAATTAGTGGTCACCCATCCACAGACCAACCTTGGTAAACGCGGCTTAACCTTGAAGATCGACCAGAGTGGCTGTTATTATTAACCCACGAGAAATATAAATACTATACTTGTATTTATTTTCTCGCAGTCCATGGTCAAAAGTAGAGTACACAACTCGTGAAAAAAAAATCATCTCGGTTCTTGTATCCTTCGCTCCACTCAGGATTCTACTCTAGAATCCTTCGCTGCTCTCGGGATCCAACTTAGTCCCTTGAAATAAAGTCTCTTTTTTTTCGGTTCACTAAAGTTTCACCAAAACTCCATTGACAAATTTTCATTTTACAACCAACGTTTCGTATACTATTTATTTCGAAAACAACTTATTCCGCAAATTTATTATTTTACTAGCGATCCGCCCCGGCTTCGCACGGGTGCAATATATACATATAAACCTTCCTCTTGAATCACTCTATCTATTAAAAAAAACCGCATCAAAATCCGTTGCGTAGTTTCAAAGATTTAAGCATACAAAGGGACATAGGGACAGAGAAAGCGACTTTGTTTTATACTATGTAGTGATAAACACTCGTTTTACATACATTTATTTGGCAAACAATTCTTTTTAAAAATGCATCAGATGATATTTAATCATTTACACATTTTTCATTTCTCGTCAGCAGGCGCGGGGCTCCTATTTCTGTCTGCAGGGTTTAACCCTGACGTCGACCGTCTAGGCTTAGGGTTTCTGTCAGCATCTGTGTTTGTTTGGGGGTTTGTGCTTATAGAAAACAAAATTCATTTATTAAAACGTTATTAATGAAATAAAATTAAAAAATAATGAATTGTTTGTCAAATAATACGTTATTTAGTTCCGTATGGTGTCCGGACGTAAAGAATAGCACCATCCCATATCTTCCTAACTATATATATCTTACTAAGGGCCTTATCATAGAATGGGCAGCAGCGTTCTCTGATTTTACAACAAACATACTGCGATCGCCAACCCGCCTGCCAAGCGTGGCGATTAGGGCAAAACCCCCCAAATGGTAAGCGCTTTGACCTGGTGAAGGTTGCAGGGATCCGCTGGATGCGAGTCGCACGGGACCGGTCAATTTTGCAACACTTGGGGGAGGCCTATGTCCAGCAGTGGACGTCTTTCGGCTGAAATGATGATGATGACGTTATTAAATAAAAGTTTATCGGATAATTATTTTGCTAAGTGATATATTTGGTAAACTTGTTGTTGTAGAATGATGAAATGACAAATAATGTTTTTGCCAATCGTTGCTTGTCAAGTAAAAATTTTTGAATTAATGTTTGGTGAACTGACTGGTCACCTTTTTTTTCCACTTGGTCTATAATGTACCATTCGACTCCTACTCCGTATCATGGCACAAGCGTGTTGTTATTCAGCCTAATTGAAGAGGTTAACAGTGATATTAACTAAGTATGTCATATTGCTCGGGATACTCAATTCAGAGGAGCTTCTAACTCTAGAGAGGCTAGTTTAATTTGTTATTAAGAATTTTGTGTTGTCAAAATCGAGGGTTTTTTCGGCTAAATAATAACAACCGCACGGGTCGATGTTTAAGGCTAAGCAACGCTTGAAAAGGTAAGTCCGTGGATGGGTTGGTGGATCACATACCGCGATCTATAAGGTCTAATTATCCATACACGAAATATTTTAAGAGTAACTTCTATAAGTCGTAAAGTCGCCATAGCAACAAAAAAAAAAATATCTGCGTGTTTTTTTTTACGAAATTATTATAACTAAAATTTTTTGAGACTTTTTGTATAAAATCTTTACTCCCATATTTTAACAATGACACTAGGTAAATACGACGTAGTAAACTAGCGTAATGGATGTTCAAAAATAATGAGCTAGTATTTATTTTGTAGGTCAAGTAATTTTAAATTATTAATATTTAAATATACTCAGATAAAAAAAATAATCCCTTGAAATGGCTTCGTTATAGCCGTTAGATGATTCCTTGAAAATATTTCGTGTATGAATAGTTACACCTTATATAAAATGGGTCCTCGCTAGTCCCTCAGAGAAAAATCTTAAGAGATCGATAATACTGACTCTGCTTTCACTTTATATCTTAGAATGTAAAACAAAGGGCTAGTCAAAATTAGAAGCGACTACCATAACACGCGGTAAACACAAAATTATTGCACCCAAATACAGATCCCATATCTTCCCGTGGGTGTCGTAAGAGGCGACTAAGGGACTTACCAGAGAATGGGCAGCAGCGTTCTCTGTGATTTTTTTTTTTTTTTTTTTATAACAAACATACTGCGATCGCCAACCCGCCTGCCAAGCGTGGCGATTATGGCAAAACCCCCCTTGGGGAGGCCTATGTCCAGCAGTGGACGTCTTTCGGCTGAAATGATGATGATGAAATACAGATCAAGAAAAATTTGCAAATCGTTTTAGGGTTCCATAACCGAATGGCAAAAAACTGAACCCTTATAGATTCCTCATCTCTGTCTGTATGTTTGTCCGTCCGTATGTCACAGCCACTTTACTCCGAAACTATTAGGACTACACAGTTGAAACTTAGTAGATAGATGTGGGGTGATTAATTCTCGTTTAGCTATTGAGATTACCAAATATAAGAACTTCAACCGGGAGTATGAGTTTCAACTGTCGAGAGCCTGGAACAGCTGTGTAAAAAACGAAAAAGTGCCGAAAAAAGTTGGCGAGCGGACACAGTGAGTTTCATGTGTCGGGAACAGAATCGAGCTGCGAGTGACAGTGGTAGCGGTACTGAGTGCAAAAAACGAACAAGAAAGAGGGTAGACCGATTTGTCTGCTCATAAACACCCACCCGCAATAACTTCAGTTTATCCGTGATCATGGTGCTTGCAACAGCGCCGAAATATCGGGAACTCAAACAAATCAGTAAACACGGTAAATATTCCGTTTCTAGTGTTAATGATAATTTTAGTGACCATGATAGTTTAAAATCTTATGATAGTTGTTACAAGGAAATTCGGACATCCAGTCTTGCCAAGGGGCATCGTATTATCCAGCTACTGGATTAAACAAACTCTTCAGCTTTATAATATTAGTAAAGATTAATCATATTTTTTGCAAATAGACGAGAGCCCCGAGGATCGATGTATGTAACGTGCGATTGAAGAGCTTTATTTAAAACTAGCTTTTGCCCGCGACCTCGCCCGCGTGGATGTCGAAAAATATCCGATTACTTACCTTCATCCCCCTTTTTAACCCTTCGGGGGTAGAATTATCAAAAAAGCTGAGACATGTATAAATTAATTTTCAATCGTCAGCTTAAACACAAAATTTGAAGATCCTAACTTTAAAACTGTTGGACTTTCATATAAACTTCCATCCCCTATTTTACCCCTTTAGGGGTGGAACTCTCAAAAATCCTTTCTTAGTGGATACTTACTCTTCTAAAAGAACACATCCTCCAAGTTTCATGTCTCCAGGACCAGCGGTTTGGACTGTGTGTTGATATATCACCCAGTCAGTCAGTTAGTTTACATTTTATGTATAGTATAGATAGACTAGCGATTCGCACTTGCTTCGTACGGCGCCACCTATTGGGTCCAAATCTATATCTAATACTAGCTGACCTGCGCAACTTCGTCTGCGTTTGGATTTTCCCCGTTTTTGCAAATTTTTTTCATAAATGCTCCGCTCCTATTGGTCGTAGCGTGAGGTTATGTAGCCTATAGCCTTCCTCGATAAATGGGCTATCAAACACTAAAATATTTTTTCAATTCGGACCAGTAGTTTCTGAGATTAGCGCGTTCAAGCAAACAAACAAACAAACAAACTCTTCAGCTTTATAATATTAGTATAGATTTTAAGTTAAGTGTCTAGCAGTAGAGCGGTGAAAACTGCGTTTAAATCCAGGTTATAGTTTTTGCATGATGCGCGTACAAACAGACAGACAGACAAAAATTCAAAAACTGTTGTTTTGGCTTCTGTTGCTCTAATATCTACAATTTACAGACATCGGCCTGTTACAATTTTTATTATATGTATGAATAGATAATGTCATAACGGTCATTGGTCATTCATTTAAAAATCGCCTATAGATAGTTATAACATGCTCTACAGTTACCGTGTAGTGTCAGACAACATTGATACCCAATTAAGAATGACTTAGATACAGTAGTCGCGCAGTTAACAGCTAGCGACTAATGTAGAGGTCGTGGGTTCACGTTCTGTCGATGAACTGTATGGCGCTCTCTCACCGAAGCATTCGTCTAATGTAATGATTCAGATTCGAAGATTACATCTGCGAATGAGGGGAGCCAAGCACAGCGTTGCCAGATTTTTTTTTTGGAAATTTTTGAGTGAAAAAAGCGGGATTCTTTCGTCGAAAGCGGGACATAGTATAAAAACGTATACAACATTAGTTTTAGTATATGCGAAACCTGATACACGTGTCTAGTATTTTTATGTAAAGAATCTATGTACAAAATTTCAAAACTGTATCATGAAAAATCACAAAGTTATAAGCTTGTTCTGTTACCTAGATGTCCGCACGAAAACGTGATCACCACGCAGCGCGCGCATCCAGCGTCGTCTTGAGCTCATTGATAATAATAATTTGGCAGTAGGTACCCAAATTATTACGATAGGTACTCAAAGTCGCTCGGTGTCCTACTTTTAACTTTTTTAAATATTTTTGGGAAAAAATATAACATGGTTTAAAAATTATTGGAATCGATTCAGTTACTTATTCTGAACAAACTATATTCAGGTTTCGCATATACTAAAAATAATGTTGTATGATTAATTAGAAGTTTTTAAATATTTATCTTTTTATTTGAATTCAAATTACGTTTACGTGACAATAGATAGCAAAAATAGCCATAGAAAATGTATTTTAATAAAAATTTAATATTTTAAATCAGATTTACCCTATCGTGAAATAGTTGAGTCTTATTCGTCTTCTGAATAAAAAAAAATAAAACTCGAGTTATCCCCGAAAACCGGGACTGCATCTGTCCCGCGCGGGACTTTTAATTTTGATCTAAAAATCGGGACGTCTGCCAACGCTGACCGAGCATTACAGTGTGCAACCCGTAACGAACGATGCAAATTATACACCACTATTTTTTAATTTTTACAAATACTTAAAGGGCTTATTAGAGAAGGTCTTGTTATTATATATGTAAAGTCTCAATAAATAATATTCATAAACAGCAAAGTTATAAGCGTTTGTTTATATCCCAAAATGTCACTCAATTTATGGAAATATAGTTTGCCGGGACATATGAATGGCGACAGGAATGGAAAAGCACTGCGCGTAGTATTTTCTAGTGGTAATTGTTATGAATGATTGATTCAATTATGAATTTACCAGTTGTGACAAATTTTCTGGACAATTTTGGGAATTCGATTTTTGACTTTTGAATACACAAATATGATCAGTAACGGGTACGGATAGAGCTCCATTTTTTTTTGTACTAATTAAAAAATTGTGGTGTAACAATATAATAGAATTATTTATTACACGAAATAAACACTAAATATTTCGTTACTGACAATCAAACCTCTGCACGACTACCCTCAGGTTGCCGCGGGAGCTGGCCCGAACCCTGCGTACCAGGGATGTGCACCGTTTTCGCAGACTGTGTAGAAACAGTCTTCTAGCTTCTCGGCGAACATCCCCGATGCACTACAAGATCGGGGCAGCCCCATCAGCACCCTTAATGCATTATTTTTATAGTTTTACTGAAAATCGGTCCTGTTTTTTAGGAGAAAACAGGGTAATACACTGTAATTGGAATATTTACCATGTTGAATATTTTTTCCCGATATTTCGGCGCTGTTCCAAGCACCACGATCACGGAAGTTATTGCGGGTGGGTGTTTATGAGCAGACAAATCTGTCTACCCTCTTTCTTGTTCGTTTGTTTCACTCGGTACCACTACCACTCTCACTCACAACTCGATTCTTTTGCCGACACACAAAACTCATTATTTATTTATGTACACACAAAATACTTAACAGGACATTACATTAAGATAGAAGAGCACAAAGGTACTGTTTATTTTATAAGAAATTTATTTCAGCAGAGCTGCGAGAGGAAAGTTGGATTAAAAAAGTAGACACAGTGTGTAGAAAAGACAACAGGAAAATTTAAAACAAAAAATAAATATACCTATATAAAATAAAAATACACAAATATACACATATAAAATTTAATTAAGTAGAGTAAACTAACTAAATACATGATTAATTAAAAACTATTAAATAACCTAAAATAAATAAACTAACAACAAACTATAAAAGGGCATCAAAAACTCCTCCTCAACGCTGTCAGCTTGTAATCTGCCCAAGAGAAAAAATAAAAAATAAAAATTGTGTCATTGTGTCCCGCTCGCGAACTTTTTTCGGCACTTTTTCGGTTTTTACATATTTGAACCACTGGTTTCCAAGCTCTTGACAGTTGAAATCCATCCTCCCGATTAAACTGTGAGAGAGGTATCTTGATGACGTCTTTGGGATCATCAAAGGAGACGAACAAGAGGTAGAAGTATGCTTGACACCTTAACAGTTTACATGGTAAGATAAAATTTACCAACGCCATGGAAAATGAGAGGACTATTCCATTGTTGGACGTGAAAATAGGGGTCCGTACCGTACTGACGCTTCTCTCCACCACTCAGTATATAGGAAATTAACAAAAAGTTTTTATTATAATTTGACCTTGAAAACATACCATAAAAAGTATAATAATATAATATAATATACAATCTACTTTCTTTATCGTGTGGTTAGTTCCTAACCTGGTGTCAGAGTTTTTATGCCTCCCATGGGCCTCTGACTTGGCTTAACATGCCGTCAAGAAATATCTTTGGTTTCCTCACGATGTTTTCCCTCACCGAAGCAATTGATAGTTATACAATACGCACATGAATCCGAAAAATCAGAGGTGCGTGTCTTGGGTTCGAACTCGAGACCTATGACTTGGCAGTCCGACTGTCACACCACTAGGCTGACACTGCTTCGTTGAAAAAAATAATACATAATATTAACTCAAACATTTATTCAATATTTATTTATTTACCACCAATTACAACATCATTACAGACTCGTCCAATACCGATGCTATAAGATATACCATATATAAAAAAAAAAATACACAATATCATGATCATCTGCTTAGCCTTTTCCCAACTATATTGGGGTCGGCTTACAGTCTAACCGAATGCAGCTGAATACCAGTATTTTACATGGAGCGACTGCCTATCTGACCTCCACAACCCAGTTAGTACTGGGTAATACGATACCCCTTGGCAAGACTGGTTGTCAGACTTTTTGGGCCTCTGACTACCTAACGACTGTCAAAGATCTAAAAATGACAGCCGGGACCAACGGCTTAACTTAAAATTACACAATATATACACATAAAAAAAAAAAAACACACACAACATAAAATAAGTTAGATTACACCCTATATAAATACTAATACCTAAATAAAATCAAACATCTTACTCACCACAGCCCAAATCATCAAAATAATCAAAAAATATAACCAAACTTACGATTAAACAACATCCTGTAACTAACACGTGTCGTGTAACTTTGCCCGCACAAGGTAAAGTTGCCAAAAGATTTAACGATGATTTGAATAAACTCTATTATTATTAATTATTAACGCAAATTAATGATAATTTATTTAAATATTCGTTCTGATATTTTATTATTTGCATACTAGACTTGCACGTGGCGTTGCTCGCTTTATCGGAGGTTAATCGTTTGAATGTCTTTGAAGATTTTTTCAGATGACCTTGGTGAAGGCTAGGAGTTTTTAAAGCCTAGGTTTAAGCTCCATAATGATATTATTATTTACACTAGAAACGGGATATTTACCATGTTTACTGTTTTTATTGAGTTCCCGATATTTCGGCGCTGTTGCAAGCACCATGATCACGGATAAACTGAAGTTACTGCGGGTGGGTGTTTATGAGCAGACAAATCGGCCTACCCTCTTTCTTGTTCGTTTTTTGCACTCAGTACCGCTACCACTGTCACTCGCAACTCGATTCTGTGACTCCATAATGAGCTAAGTTATGCCCCTATTTTCGAGCTAATCGGAAAACTAATAAAGATTTGACTCCTGCGCTTCGTGTCGCGGGATCGATTTCCGCACGGGACAAATATTTGTATGGCCTACAGGTAGTTGTTCCGGGTCTGGCTGTTTGTGTATGTGAATTTAAATGCTTGTAAACGGACCCACGATACAGGAGAAATACCTAGAGTGGGGAAAGGCATAAAAAGAAATTTAAAAAAATACAAACCAAATAACGGTCCATAATTGTTAGCTATAAAGGTCTTAAAAGTACGTCACGTTAAAGATAAAATACACATAAAAAAGATTGAAACTTAACCTCGAAATAATCAACATTATGGATATGACGCAGTAATCTATAACTTAATATATAGTATAACCCGGCAGTACTCCTCGGTACAGCTCGTATTGTGAGGAGGTTCCTGTCTCTGGAGCCCTAACCACCGGTAGCTTGGACCCTGCTCCCGCTACCGGCGGACCACTATTTTTATATTTTTAAATGTTTTTTTAAGAACTATGTGAAAAAAAAATGTTTAAATGAATAAAGGAAATAAATAAATATATATGAATTTGTTAAAAAATAAATAAAGGAACTATAAATATAAAGGGTGTAAATAGACCCTTAACGAAGCCGAAAGGCACTTGTTCTCCCCGTCTTTGCGATATTTTTTTTGTTTTAGACCATACCTGGGAACCTTCTAGTTACGGAGACATTGGGGGGTCAAAGATCCAACTTTTTCACAAGTTTTTTTTTTTAAATACTTGTTTTAATGTAATATTTTTACTTTACACACCTCCACGACCCCAGTACTATTCAATCCATTCATCAGCACAATGCTTCGAGTGCTTTCCATCGAGTCCTACCGTAAAACGTGATTTTTCACCTTCTATTTTGACCTTATGGTAAATATAAAACGTTTCAAAAAAATAACTACAAGGAACAGCAGTTATACTTTAATTAGATAAATGTTTTATAAAATAATTAAATCATAATACTCACACTCAGTCCGGTGTCATCAGATATTTGTGATATACAGGGTGTAAACGAACCCTTTACGAAGCCGTCAACCAAGCATTCTGCACATCAAACTAAGTTATAACTACGCAAAAATTATTGCTGGGAAACGACTTTTTTTTTGGGGTGCAAAATCACGTTTTACGGTAGGACTCAATGTAACGCACTCAACACATTGTGCTGATGGATGCATTGATTATTACGGAGGTCGTGGCAAAATTAAAGTTATAACAAAAACCCAGGTATTAAAAAAAAACTTGTGAAAAAGTTGAACTTTGACCCCCAATATCTCCGGAACTAAAAGGTTTCCAGGTACGGTCTAGAATTAAAAAATATCGCAATGACGAAGACAACAAGTGCCTTTCGGCTTCTTTAAGGGTACTTTTAAACCCCTGATTAAGTCCACTATAATGTAGCGCAATAATATTCGCTTTTACTTCAATAATCAAATTTGCTTGTATTACAAAAATAACTGTAACACCGCGGTCTAAAGTGACGTGTGGTCACTAACTTATAATAACAACCAACCAACAACGTTCTACTTAGTCGCGGAATGAGTGCCAGGTAGCCAGATGTCTACCTTATAATTTATTTATTTAGGTTTCTGTGGGTAAAAAATCATAAAAAGAAAAGAAATCATAAATAAAAAAAAAAAAAAAACGAATATAATTCACATAGTTTTACGAGATGAGTTAACAAGGCGAACATAACAAGGAACTATAGCCAATTGCGTGATTAGATCAGTAAATTAAAACATTAAAAAAACTATCACCGCGCGTGAGATTCGAACCGACGGCTCGCTACGCATGAACGCGCTTATCCTAAAATACGATAACCGCTAAGCTATCATAACATTGCATTATGTTTGAATTTATGAAATACAATCATTTGCAAACGAATGTGAGTGTGTGTGTCTACAGTATAAAATTACTTATTAAAAGAAGGTCAAGGGCCATGGAGCGATCGAGCCATGCTCGGCATAACCCTCTAAGATCGAGTGCGTGACACCGAAATCCGCCGTCGGACGAAAGTCTTAGACGTTGGGGACCGGGCGGTCAGTGGACCTGGGCAGGACATCTGGCTAGACGCGGAGATGGCCGTTAGAGCAAGGCTTTGACAGAGTCGTGGCCAAGGTTTTGCCTAAAAAATCAGGGCCGTCCTAAAGCTCGTTGGGTTGACGATATCGTCAAAGTCGTGGGAAACACCTGCCCCCATAGCATGACCACCGTAGACAAGGATTTCTTTGACGGAAGAATCGACAAAATGACAGATTGTGTCGACACAATGACAGATTTCTTTGCACTATCTGTCATTTTGTCGATTCTTCCGTCAAAGAAATACTTGTCTACGGTGGTCATACTACGGGGGCAGGATAAGGGACGCCCAGAACCGGGAAGTGTGGCAGAAAAAAGAGGAGGCCTATAACCCAGCAGTGGGTGATTCCGGATTGATATGATAATGAAAAGAAGGTCGTCAATTAAATCCAACTGTCAATCTTTTGCGTTGTGAGATTGCTTCTCTACTTATGACCGCAACTGTACACCGATCTCTATATGATCACTGGTCCGATTTAAATGTTTTTTTTTTATTTGGTAATTGGTACAAGAAGCTCGCGCAGTGTTCCCATATATTAACTTTTCTTCGGTACTTTATGAGTTATCCTACTAATATTATATATGCGAAAGTTTTTGAGGATGGATGGATAGATGTTTGTTACTCTTTCTCGCAAAAAGTACTGATCGGATTTGGATGAAATTTGGCACACAGTTTATAACCTGGAATAACACATAGGATACTTTTTATCCCGGTAGTATGCTCACGTGGGACAATTACAGAACTCCACGCGGGGGAAGTCTCGTTATTGGTTTGTTTGATGGTAATAGGCTCGCCCGTCGTCGGTCAGTCGCATTTAGCGACTTAAATATCATCTGGCGAAATGTGGATGTATAACCACACTGCCTAAGGCGCGAATAACACAGAAACGGCGTAAGGTGAAGCTGCGGCGCAGGTGCAGCGTGTTAGTTCCGCGCCGCCGCTTGAGTGAAATTCACGACACGTCGCCTACGACAAACGTTTGAAAACGTTTTGAAGCGGCATGCCTGCGCCGCGCCTTCTCCTTACGCTGCTTCTGTGTAATTCGCGACTAACCCTTCGTGGGTTACAAGTGTGATTTTATATCTTATGTTTCCTTTTAAACGCTTGTAATACCAAGGAATGTGTAGATCGCATAATTTTCAATGCCAATTGGAATCAATTTCAGTGTGTATAACTCAACTGTCTAAACGAGTCTTATTACATTGTACTGCGTTGTTAAAACGTTTGTTTATATTCAACCTTAACTGTATATCTTAGAGAGGGAGAAGAACATTTATACCCATACTAGCTGTCAGTGGCGAAGGTTCCATACAACTCGATTCCTGCCGGCTTCCCTTTGAAAATTGGCACAGTCAGTATTCTATAGGCAAATAATATAATCTCATTAAAGATATGTACCGGCTTACCTCTTACAAAAATTGACCCTTCGCTACTGCTAGCTGTGCCCCGCGACCTTTTTTTTTTAATTAGCCTTTTCTGTCCCACTGCTGGGCAAAGGCCTTATCCGCGTCAAATTATTATAAAAATACTGCTTCCCTATTTGAATCGGATTTTGTTAACAATTTTAAAGGTTTTAATATTTTGCACGGTACCCTAATTCTAGATATACGTGCGTACGTTATGTCATTACTTCCCAGAATTTGATCCTTAATAGCGAGGCTATCGAATGGAGTTATAATACAGTGAGTGGTTTTTTTTTCAAAATCAACGGGTTCGATTCCTGGCTAGGAATATAAATTTTTCAAAAATCCAATGATGCAGTTTTAGTTTTCATCAAAATCGGGCTCGGGTTTCCTTTGAGTATTTTTCGCTATTCCTCATAGTTTCGGAATTGGCCATCTCCCCCACTTGAAAAATTCACTCTGTATACTTTCATATGCATGCAGTAAAAAGCTGATATTTTAAAATAAGAAACAGACACTTCAATTTTATTTATTTGCATATATTAACTAATCTAAATATATGCCTAAATATTATCACTTTGTTGGAATTAATTAGATATTCATTTATATGACGGTTAGCGTAGATGACAACAGCCGTTATTGTCAAATCAAATAAATAAATAATAAGTGTATTTCTAAAACTTCAATAAAAAATTACATCAATGTGGTCTCGACCCCTGAAGTAGGACATCCTGTATGTAAATCAATACTTTAAAGATTACTGAGTGCTAAGTCCTCAAAAATCTACAGGATGAAATTTAAATGTTTTTGGACCTACAAAATAGTAATTAACCTATTGTTTATGATGAACACTTCAACATACTATTTTTTGTACCCGTTACTGATCCTATTTGTGTAATCAAAAGTCAAAAAAACGAAATCTCAAAATTGTCCACGAAAATATGTCATAACTGGTAAATTCACGTATAAAAAAAAAATCATACATATTGTATAATAACAAGACCTTCTCTAACAAGCGTTTTTAAGTATTTGTACTAATTAAAAAATAGTGGTGTACAACTGAAGCAAAAATACAAAAATTAAAAAAATCGTCTGTTGCACTGTGTGTACAGACATTTTGTCAAACTATGAGCACATCTTTCTTTTTCGTGTGGTTAGTGCCTAACCTTGTAAGTTAGTTGAAACGATAAATCTTTCGGCTATTTATAAAAAAAACATTAGTCGCATAAAGGCAGTTTTTAATGCTAACTAGCATACAGGACGTTATTTTTATGATCCAGTATCAAGTCATGTCTGCCATAAAATTGTATTTTCACCAGAACCAAAGGTGTGTGCAAAATTTCAGCTCAATCGGATAGCAACAAGAGAGCGTTCAAGAATTACGTAAGGCAATTTTTGAAGATTTTTGACCCACTCTTCTCCCCCATGTAACGCTCCGCCGCGCGCAGCACGCCGTATTTGTAACGTTTTGCCCCCCCCCTCCACCACCCAGAACGTTACGTAACATCCAAAGTAACCATAAAGTCACAATTATAGTACCGGCAAACGCTAAAATACCTTTGTTATGGCTTTAAGCCGCTCGCGCGCTGCTAGCTTCTGCTACGTGTACAATACAATCGACTGATTCCCCATAAGGCATAAAAAAAGGTTGCAAACTTGGGCCATTTTAATTCCCTAGTTTTTTTATTTCAATAAAAATTATGTTATGTAACGCGCTCTTGGATCCCCCCTCCCGCCCCTGTAACGCATAGTAACGTTTTACAAGACATTCCCCCCTCCCCCAAATTGCGTTACGTAATACTTGAACGCCCCGCAAGTGGTCGAAAAAATGGTATGTCGCTTCGTAAGTTGTCCGCTTTAAAAAAAGCGGACAGCTTACATGCAAACAAACAGTGCAAGTTAAATAAAAGTTTGTAATAACAATTTAGTGGCTACAGATGGCAACCACAAAGTCTAGAGTGTGCGCGGTTGATGATTAATAGGCTCTTCCCTATTCCCAACTACTTGTAACAACTGTTAAAGATGTTGACTACTATGTAGCCACTAGCCCCACTTAATCGGTCTTATTATCACACTTAATTAATAATTTTCATGAATAAAGAATATTTTTAATAAAAAAAACAACTCTAATTTTTCTGATGATACACCCTGTATCTAGCACGTGTAAGCGTATAACCGTATAACCTGATTATTCAAATCAAGATTTTGTTAATAATTTAACCTCAAGTTTTAGCAGATTCAAATTCAAACAACTATTTCCTAGGATTGAAATAGACAGGAAACTCGAAATATATGTATATGTATTTAATTATTTACATAAAATCACGCCTGGAATCCCCGAAAGGTTAGAGAGAGGTGTACCCATTAGTATACCCACATTTCGCCAGTTATGTTTAAGACCTATGTAATAGGGGGCGAGCCTATTGCCATCAACCCGGCACAAATCCAGACTCCGTGGCTGCTACTGAGATTGTTTTGATGGAAAAACCCAATAAGACTCTGACCTCATGCATCATACATAATTTAGTTATTATCAATTTATCACTATGAAAAAGTTATAAGTTATAGAAACTTGCATATAATATGTAGTAAACTAGCTTTTACTTGCGTCTTCGCCCGCGTGGATGTCGAAAAATATCCGTTTACTTACCTTCATCCCCCTTTTTAACGCTTCGGGGGTAGAATTATCAAAAACGCTGAGACACGTGTAAATTAATTTTCAAGCGTCAGCTTATACACAAAATTTGAAGATCCTAACTTCAAAACTGACTGACTTTCATATAAACTTCCATCCCCTATTTTACCCCTTTAGGGGTGGAATTCCCAAAAATCCTTTCTTAGTGGATACTTTCTCTTCACAAAGAACACATCCTCCAAGTTTCATGTCTCTAGGACCAGCGGTTGGGGCTGTGTTGATATATCTCCCAGTCAGTCAGTTTACCATTTTATGTAGATATAGAAGATGAAGTGAATGTGAACTTCATTCATTCAATGAATGAATGAAGTCATGTAATTTTTTCTTTGTTTTGATGAAATAGACAACGTTTTTGGGAGAACTTTTATTACATTAAGTTCGTTATTAGTCTTTGTTAAACAATGCGAGTAAGCCAGTAGACAAGGACGAAAATCTGACAAACAGTCTTACAAAGGGGTACTGTGTTACCCAGTAAATGGGTATTGTGTTACCCAGTAAATGGGTTAGACGTCAAATAGATAGTCGATCCATGTAAAAGTTTGGTATTCAACTGCATCAAAACTCACCTACGCATTTTATTTATGCCTTCAAATTTAGAGAATTCTCACTAGTAAAAAATAATCAAATTAAACCAAAAAAGACAGAAAATTGTACCTCAAGAGTATTAAAACATAGATACAGTAAAAATCCAGCGGATCGCTGCAACCTTCACCAGGTCATCGGTCCACCTAGTGGGAGGCCTTCCAACGTAACGTCTTCCGGTTCGAGTCGCACGGGACCGGTCAATGTGGCGACACTTGGGGGAGACCTATGTCCAGCAGTGGACGTCTTAGGGCTGAAATGATGACGATGATGATGATGACAGTAAAAATTAACAACACCCGTCTGGACGGAGGATCCTCCCATTCCTACGGGAAATGGGGAACTCTACATCTCGTTCCTCAAGACTTGAAAAAACGGACCCTTCACGAAGCTATCAACCAAGCATTGTCAATTTCTCTCCATCAAAGTAACTCGACGCTAAAAATATCGCTAGGAAATTACTTTTTTTTTGTGGCTTGCAAAACCAAAAAAAAAATTCGTTCAGGGTTACGGTAGGACTCAATGTAACGCACTCAAGACATTGTGCTGATGGCTGCACAAAATAGTGGAGGCGTCATGGAGATAATAATAGTATTTAAAAGTAAATCTACAACATTAATAACAAAATTAAATTTAAAAAACCTCCATCGCAACAAAGGAAAGCAAACATTTGAAAAGTCAATAAAATAGCTGAACCGGTTTTGATAAAACATGTCTAATTGTAATATACACATCATGCCCTTTCATTTAATACCCCACTTGGGTATATTAATTTGAAAATATTCGATTTTTCATCCCCCAAATCTAGTAAATGGCTACACCGATTTTGATAAAACATGTCTAATTGTAATATACACATCATGCACTTTCAGTTGATACCCCACTTGGGTATATTTGAAAATATTCGATTTTTCATATCCACTTTCATCCCCCATAACTAGTAAATGGCTGCACCGATTTTGATAAAAACTTATCTAAGAACCATCGCCAAGAAACTAGCTTTCAAATGAAAAAAAACCGCATCGAAATCGGTTCACTCGTTTAAGAGCTACGGTGCCAGAGACAGACACACACACACACATTGCGGTCAAACTTATACCATCCCTCCTTTTGCGTCGGGGGTTAAAAACTACCTGCAATGTTGGAATTTTGATCTCCAATATCTTTAGAACAAGAAAGCTGCCAGGTACTGTCCAAAAAAATCGCGATTTACGGAGACTACAAGTGCCTTTCGGCTTTCTTCACGATATTTCAATATCACTTGGTATTCAAACATCGCGATTTGATTGGTCGATGGCCGGATGGCGTGGCGTTTTATTCTGACGTATCTTACACGCGTCAACTGCCTAACCAAAAACCAGACCATTATTCATGAAATAAAACTAATCATACTAAAAATACCGCTAGGTTATTTTAAATGCTATCTAATATGAACCACTATTTGACGTCAATATAGTAGGAAGCAAAGATATAATATATTTTTAGTCTAGAATTTTGAAGATCAAAATCTTAGAAAAAATATGCGAAACGGGTTCTCAAAATGCTGATTAACCCAACTAACTCACAAGGCAGATACTTCGTCTATTCATTGAGTCATCAATCCCTCCGGCCTGTTGTGTACAACAGGCCGGAGCTCATAGCCATAGCTATATGCTGGACATAGGCCTCCCCCAAGTGTCGCCACATTGACCGGTCCCGTGCGACTCGCATCCAGCGGATCTTTTGGGTATATGTGAACAAAAAGTGAAGTAAAAGTGATGTGCAGTATGCCTTAAAAACGATTATTTTAATTGCAACTGTACATCGAGACAACCTGCGGGCCAACATATTCGCCCTAACTGATAATGCTCTGCGTTCCCTCTCTAAATCCAGATCATTTTTCTGATCATCCGTTACCAGGTGGCCCAGATATTTAAATTTGTATACCCATTTTTATCGGGTGACCATTCAATAACAGAGGGACTGTAGTGGGACACCTGGTGCCAGACTTAAAGACCATGAATTCTGACTTACTGGTGTTGTAAATCAGCCACACCAACGACTTGTGAATTCTTGGACTGCAACCTGTCTTGGCATGTTCACATTGCTGAAGTAAGCAGGACGGTGTATTCTTCTTCATCGGTCTCTGAAGCATCTTCGAAAGTTCCTACCATTTCAAGCTAAAATAACTCTAGCTCAGTCTCTTCTTCTACTTCTTCTAGGCTATGCTGATGTCTGTTTTCTTCATATGTCTGTGGACCTTCTCGATGAGCTCGAACATCTGCAGAATTTGTGTATTTGCTTCATTTTCGGGCTTCGTAAGTACAACCATGTGTCGGGAATTGGGAAGCAGCTAAAGTGGCTACCTACTTAGCAGCGTCTTGATCGTCACACTCTCTTTCTTCTCTTTTCTGCTCATCATAATCCTAAAGCTCTTTCGTATCATCGGGAACGCTCCAGGTATCTTGTTCCTAGAGGTCTATTTTAATATTCCGGACATCGAATGTATAACAAAATATAGAATGGCCGGTTTAAAATAAAGTACCAAAGATGAAAGAAGATGGGTAGGCCTAAATGTTGGACGTAACATGTGTCGATACTCTTGCGCCATCCCATCCTCATCGTGTTGTGCTGGGGCTGCGGAGAACCTCAAGCGGCGTAGATAGTAACCTTATTGGTAACTATATTTTCAAGCCGTTTGGGTTGAAACTCTGGGGCCGTGGGGTCCAAGTGCTCACAAGCGTCCCGTGACCCAAGAGCAGGTTTTTACCTTGGCCAGAGGTTTTTTTTTTAGTTTATTGTTAGTTTAGTTACTTTAATCAAACTTATAAAGGGTGTAAAAAGACCCTTAACGAAGCCGAAAGGCACTTGTTCACTCCGTCAATGTGATAGTTTGTTCTAGACAATACCTGGGAACCTTCTAGTTACGGAAATATTGGGGGTCAAATTTCCAACTTTATCACAAGTTTTTTTTTCAAATACATGTTTTTAATGTAAGATTTTGACTTTAAACACCTCCACGACCCCCGTACTATTCAATGCATCCATCAGCACAATGTTTTGAGTGCGTTACATTGAGTCCTACCATAAAACGTGATTTTTCACCCCAAAAAAAAAGTCGTTTCCCAGCAATAATTTTTGTGCAAAGTTACTTAGTTTGCTGTACAGCATGCTTGGTTGACGGCTATGTGAAGGGTCTGTTTACACCCTGTATAAAGTGATAACATAATTCGAGATGTTTGAGTCAACCTGTCTCATTAGACGGCACGAATGCATTTGCCGTCGTGTCGTAAGCTCAATCTAGTATTTTTCCCAGACGAGATTCTTCTACAAATAATTTGCATACTAACAAAAACAAAACTAGCGGTATTAATAGTAGTAGATAAATAAGATCTAAAAAAGAAAATGCCAATAGGAGGTCGTTAGTTAAAACCTCACCCACATTGTAGTGAATGGTGCATACAGCGAAAAAAGCTAGTTGGAATTAAGTTTTAAGTGATGCTGACGAATGCAATAGTGTTATGTTTAATATGTGTGTGAATGCATTTTTGTGATCCGCCAAACTTTTGATTAGGTGCATCAAACTGAGTGATCAATAGTGATTGGGTGCTCGGGTTGCATTAAAGTTCTTTTTTTAGGGTTCGTGTCCTGGTGTCTAAGGGACTCTACTTAGTCCCCGCTGTATGCTCATCTGTCATAGGGAAAGAAAGAAAATGTATTTATTAGTCCGCACAGGACAATACACACAAAAAAAAAGTATTTACTAATCCGCACAGGACAAAAAAGAATAGCCAAACTTAAGTGGTAGTGGACAGGGCACATTGCCCTCAGAACGG
This sequence comes from Noctua fimbriata, assembly GCA_905163415.1. Taxonomy (NCBI): domain Eukaryota; kingdom Metazoa; phylum Arthropoda; class Insecta; order Lepidoptera; family Noctuidae; genus Noctua; species Noctua fimbriata. Next base: position 10,933,295 of record LR990948.1, on the reverse strand, counting down.
ATGGCCGATGGGGCCGAAAAGTTCTGGAATGGCGACCGCGAACTGGAAGACGTTGCGTTGGAAGGCCTCCCACTAGGTGGACCGATGACCTGGTGAAGGTTGCAGGGATCCGCTGGATGCGAGTCGCACGGGACCGGTCAATGTGGCGACACTTGGGGGAGGCCTATGTCCAGCAGTGGACGTCTTTCGGCTGAAATGATGATGGTGATGATGTACACGTCACTGACGCTTGCAAACATTTCAAATTAATCAAATCATACAATAGCTTTAATTCATAGACAATCTCTCTTTCATTTCAGACCTCTTTAGAGTTTTCTTTTATTTTGTGCCTGTGATTTCTGCCTTAATTTATTTTTATGAAACAATCGTTTTTAAAAGTGGTGCATTTAATTAAATGAATAATAGTGTAAAGAATTATATGGATACAGTGATTATTTCATTAGCCTGTTCAGTCCCACTGCTGGGCAAAGGCCTCCCCTATGGCTTTCCACAATAATTATAAGTAGATATGTAATTTTTCAAAACTTACTTCCTCCTTCGTGAAGGCTAGCTAGCTCGCCGTCCGGCCGTCTTATGACGACAGGCCGTGTCGATGGCGCGTTCGTGTTCCACACGCGCCTCAAAGAGATGTCAGCAACCACGTAGGGGTCCGCATGGGCCGATGCCTGCCAGGGCTGCGGGACTGTTCGAAAAAGATACCGCGGCCCTGGAACACAAAGGGCAAAGAAGGAACATGGATGATGGGTTTTAGTCAGTACAAGTCTGACACTCCCTTCCGCTCCTGGGGGGGTCATTTGATGATTTCCCATCCTAAAAAAAAGCGGGTCGGGTCGCAGCACAAAAATCCACTCAAATCGCTCTTATGTAGTTTCTATGAACTATCGCACACTATGCCGGGGCGCAGCGGGCCAAAATGTGCTAAGTAAGCATTTTGCGACTAGGGCCTAACGCGGACGCGACGGCGGGCGCGTGCTGTGGCCATAGTGACGAGCGAGCTGTAGTAGCGCTTAGACGTATTTCAGGCGATGCGAACCATGGGCGAGGATTTTGTATTTTTACTAGACAGTTCGATTCTGAGGACAAAATTATGCACAAAATTAATAAAAAAAGCAGAAATAAATGCTGAATTTTTTACTTTGTATGAAAGATCGAGATTGTACCCTATAAAATTGGAGAATATAAAAACAGAGAAATAAACACTTCAGTATTTATCGCAATTTTCACCAAAAAAAAAATGAAGATGCGCTTACGCCGAGCGACAAGATCAAATTGGTGTGATACCCCCGCACCCGCGCATTGGGTCGCTTGCTATCTAGGCCCGTAGTGTGGCCATAACGCGCGGATAGGAACGTTTAAAACTACGCGCGCTATATCGCTCATGCCTGCCGCGCTAGGCGCCCGCCTTAGTCACAACACTATGGACGTAAACGGCGTTTTCATAATGTTTAATAAATAATTCGCGCCCGTCGTCGCAAACCGCGCTAGGCTGGCACTGTGGACGCGGGCTTAATCTTAACGGGCTAATTCTTACTCGCAAAAGTTGGTTTACATGTCAGCAAGTGACTTTATTAATTATATATTTAAATAATGTAGATATTTATGTTGTGGAAAAGTGTAATTTTAAAAAGAAAATCTATTGTTTGTGAAAAGTAATTTGAATATGGAACTGCGACCAAACACATACTCCTATATGTTTGATAATGGCACCCGATATCAGCTGAACGTAAGTTTGCCTTATTTTTTTTATTACCTACTAGCGACCTGCCCCGGCTTCGCACGGGTGCAATATACAGGATGTAAACAGACCTTTCACATAGCCGTCAACCAAGCATTCTGTACATCAAACTAAGCAACTTCACAAAAATTATTGCTGGGAATCGACTTTTTTTTGGGGTGAAATATCACGTTTTACGGTAGGACTCGATGGAAAGCACTGAAAGCATTGTGCTGATGGATGGATTGAATAGTACGGGGGTCGTGGAGGTGTGCAAAGTACAAATCTTACATTAAAAACATGTATTTAAAAAAAAAAACTTGTGAAAAAGTTGTAAGTTGGAACTTTGACCCCCAATATCTCCGTAACTAGAAGGTTCCCAGGTATGGTCTAGAACAAAAAAAATATCGCAATGACAAGGAGAACAAGTGCCTTTCGGTTATGTTAAGGGTCTATTTATACCCTTTATACATATGAACCTTCCTCTTCAATCACTCGATCTATTATAAAAAAATCGCATCAAAATCCGTTGCGTAGTTTTAAAGATCTTAGCATACATAGGGACAGACAGCGGGAAGCGACTTTGTTTTGTGATAGTGATTATTTTCACTAGTACGCTTTGAGTTTGAGATGTTACGGATATGATATTTCGGATCTGAATACGGATATGAATATAGGAATAAAATTATATCGGTTTCGGATACGGTTACGGATATGTAATTATTTCGGATTATCCGTTAGTTTCGGATAGTTTCGGTTACGGATATTAGTATGAAAAATCGAATATTTTTATTTTCAAATATACCCAGGTGGGGTATCAAATGAAAGTGCATGATGTGTATATTACAATTAGACATGTTTAATCAAAACCGACTCGGCCATTTTATTGACTTTTCAAATGTTTGTTCCCTTTTCTTTGTTGCGATGGCGGTTTTTTATCTTAGTTAGTAACTAATGACAGTTTAAAGCGAAATAATGTTACCATACTACAAACTTTCAAATAATGACAACAACATTAATTTATTGACAACATTTATTTATTAATATTGTCAACACTATTTGTCAAGTTACTCAATTTATTTATTTATTTACAACGATTGTGTTTACACTTATACTGTCACTTACGGGATATCTTCCGAGATTGTTCATTATTTTGAGCTCCCGATATTTCGACGCTGTTGCAAGCGCCATGAGCGCATAAGTGACAGTATAAGTTTAATTTTAAACCGCGAAAGCTTAAAACAGTGGTTGTGTTTACAGCCAATTACAGTAACTAAAATTATTAAAATAAAAGAGACAATTATAAAAAAAAAAATATACAACATTATTTTTAGTATATGCGAAACCTGAATATAGTTTGTTCAGAATAAGTAACTGAATCGATTCTAATAATTTTTAAACCATGTTATATTTTGTCCCAAAAACATTTAAAAAAGGTTACAATTTGGACACCGAGCGACGCTAAGTACCTATCGCAATAATTTAGGTACCTACTGCCAAATTATTATTATCAATTAGCTCAAGACGACGCTGGAGGCGCGCGCTGCGTGGTGTCCACGTTTTAGTGCGGACAACCAGGTAACAGAAGAAGCTTATAACTTTGTGATTTTTCATGATACAGTTTTGAAATTTTGTACATAGATTCTTTACATAAAAATACTAGACACGTGTTTCAGGTTTCGCATAAACTAAAACTAATGTTGTATATATTAATATATAAATACATATTAAAATATACAAAACTAGCAGTGCCTTGCGGCTTGCGTTGTATTACACCTTTTCCTACCTCCTACTATTACTCTACCCAAAGAGGATTTTTAGAAGGAGCCAGGGGTACTCCAAAATTAGAGAGTGAGAGGATCGATGAGGAAAAAGGAGGGCGAGACAGACTGTAAAAGGCCGCTCGCCCACGGCGACTTTTTCTAGAGATGCTGCATCGCTCCTACTAAAGAAAATAAATAAAGAATTAAGAACTTCCAGAGCAACCTTTCTTAAAAGCTAATGTTTTCATTACTGCATGAATTGTTTAAGTGTTCTTGAGGAAGATCAAATCATCATCTGCCTAGCCCTTTCCCAACTATGTTAGGGGCGGCTTCCAGTCTAACCGGATGCAGCTGCATACCAGTATTTTACATGGAGCGACTGCCTATCTGACCTCCACAACCCAGTTAGTACTAGGTAATACGATACCCCTTGGTAAGACTGGTTGTCAGACTTTTTGAGCCACTGACTACCTGTAACGACTGTCAAAGATCTACAAATGACCGCCGGGACCAACGGCGTAACGTGCTTTCCGAGGCACGGAGGAAACTCGGTATGTTATGGGTGGTCACCCATCCACAGACCAACCTAGGCAAGCACGGCTTAACCTAAAGATTCGAGTGGATGTTATTTAGCCACGAGCTCCTCTTGACGAAAATCAAATTAAACTACTAAATACTAATGACAATCGCATAATTTTGCTTTAATAACGAATCATTAGACTTACTATTGCTCTTGACTCTGTTAATTTCTATCTGGGTTTGTTTAAGTTCAAACCAGTAATTTTATGGAGCTCCGTTACCGTATCCGAAACTATCGGATATCCGAAACTATCGGATATCCGAAATAAAAATATATCCGTAACCGTAACCGTATTCGTTTCACAAGTTTCGGATAGTTACTTACCTATATGACAGATTATAATACCAAATGATAACCTAGAGTAGATAAAATCTATAAATAAAACCAAATTATTACATACAATTTGTGTTTATATTTTACTTCAATCTAATATCCGTAACCGAAACTATCCGAAACTAACGGATAATCCGAAATAATTACATATCCGTAACCGTATCCGAAACCGATATAATTTTATTCCTATATTCATATCCGTATTCAGTAGTTTAAATAAATAAACTAGCTAGTTTACACGTGTCTTATTACGTGGGTTATTACTGTCTAGTAATAAACCCGCAAATACTCGCTTATTAGTCTTATATACCTATTCCAAAAAAACTGGCATGTTTTTTTCACTAACTACTTCTTGTGTTTTATGTATAAATAGAATAAATTATTAATGGTTAAATATAGGTCTTTAACTATGTAATTGCCGTTTTTTTCTCACATTTTGTTCTGTTTGTAACTTTGACTTATGATATATTTTTTCCTAATTCTATTTTTTTTTTTGGATTAATTGTTAAATTACGTACCTTTTAGAGTTTAAAAACCGTACTAGTAGTTGCATATTACCTCATAGGGTAGTGTGTCAAAACACTGTTTCAATGTGCCGTCGGTTTCACTATTTCAAGTAGGTATATTTTTGTCATAGACTGTGTTTTGAGAATTTAAGATACGCAGTGCAGCGCAGCTTTTTTCATTCTAAAGTTTACAATTGCAATAATCGGTTCAGACGTTTCCAAAAAAAAAAATGTTAGTATGGAAATATCACTTTCCACGAAAATAGAAATCGGCAATTTCATACTTTAACCCGTAATATAAATCTAGCTCTATCTATACAGCGTGATTCAGAAAGGTGTGATCATATTTAAGGTTATTGACAAACAACAAACAAACTGAAAAACTATATCCGATTTAAAAAAAAACGGCCAAGTGCGAGTTGGACGTGCGAGTCCAACTCGAACTTGGCCGTTCTTTTTTTAAACCCGGGATGAGAGTTCCGTATGAACTTGTAGGTGTTTTGTTATTAAACTACATATTTATTATTGAGTTTTGATGAAAAAAACTAGACTAATGTTAATAGTAATCATTTTATTATCAGCCAACTGGGGCCCATAGACAAAATACAAAATAATCTTAAATAATAATAAACTAATACATATTGGGATCTATCCATCATCACTGACAGGACTATTGTAGCCAATAAACCTGATATAGTGGTGGTGGATCGATCAGAGCGGCGCGCAATGATAGTTGACATAACGGCCGCGCATGACGAGCATCTCCTGAAAGCCGAGAAAGATAAGCAAATCAAGTATCTGGACTTGGCTCGCGGGGGTCGTGGAGGTGTTTAAAGTAAAGTTATATAACATTAAAAACTTGTATAAAAAACTTCAACTTCGGATAAAATTGGAACTTTGACCCCTAATATCTCCGTAATTAGAAGGTTCCTGGGTATGGTCCAGAACAAAAATATGAAAGCAGGGATGGGGAGAACAAGTGCCTTTCGGCTTCGTTAAGGGCATTACATTGCTCGATGACCTTGATGATTTGATCCCTGTACTGGTTTTTGTTGACATGCCCCGCACATTTCGCAAAATTTCGGTTTTTATTTATTATTTAAAAATATTAAAAGAAATAACAGAAAAAAAACAATACAGATTGTTAAGTATATCATTACGTATTTGTTGTTACAAAATTCATGCCGATCTATTCAGCCGTTACAGAGATAATTTACAATTAAGGTTGAAAAAGGACCTATTTTCTACGATTAACCAAAAAAAATTTAGAAGGTTTATTAAAATTTTAAACAATACAATTTATTTGTGATGAACTTAAATATAACATACTTCTTTTACACGGAAAACGCACGAAGGGATTCATCAACAAATTTCTTTGAACATACGCTGTTTTTGGGATTTGAGCCATGTAATGCCCTTAAAGAAACGCAAAAGAAACGTGGGTCGTCCGGCGGCGAGATGGGCAGACGACATAGTTGCCATCGGGGGAAAAACCTGGATGAGGCTGGCACAGGACCGTGGGGATTGGCACGAGAAAAGAGAGGCCTATACCCAGCAGTGGGTGAGTTCGGGCTGTGGATGATGATGAATGCCCTTAAGGGTCTTGTTACACCCTTTATTTAAAAATGTAAGAAATAATTACTATAAATGAATAAAACGAAAACTATACACGTAAACGTGGCTAAAGTGGCAGTGGGCAGAGCACATTGCTCGCAGAACGGATGGCCGATGGGGCCGAAAAGTTCTGGAGTGGCGACCGCGAACTGGAAGACGTTGCGTTGGAAGGCCTCCTACTAGGTGGACCGATGACCTGGTGAAGGTTGCAGGGATCCGCTGGATGCGAGTCGCACGGGAGCGGTCAATGTGGCTCTGACACTTGGGGGAGGCCTATGTCCAGCAGTGGACGTCTTTCGCCTGAAATGATGATGATGATACACGTAACCGTAAGACGTACACACGGCGGCACATGAAGCTGTACATTTCCAATATAACTTGGCCTCGCTTTGTATACATTTCCTATACAATGAGAGATCCGCATAAACTGGTTTTGTATAGCTTGATGGGCCGTCGTGCGTACGTATGCATGATTCACAATAATGATATGCGTAATACGAAAAAAAATCTCTAATTTTACTTAAAAAAATGTTGTTTTTTTTTTTATTCCACTAGTTTTTACGATGCATAAAGAGATTTTTAACCTTTCGTTTACACGTGTATTTAGTAACCCATTTATATTGGCACTATTTTTTTTTTTATATTTTGATGGCGCGTGTAAGTAAAATACAGGTTTGTGGCTTCTGTCATGTGTGACCTGCCCAACTATGTCGGGGTCGGCTTCCAGTCTAACCGGATGCAGCTGAATACCAGTATTATAACCAGGGTTGGAAAAAAACAGTTTTTTTTTTAATTTTATAAAAAAAACAGTTCAAATTGTTTTAAACAAACGTTTTTTTTTTTGTTCTTTTTAGTTTATGGCATTATTTCAAATTAATTCGACTTATAATGCTTCATTTTTAAACTAGATCTTTTATATCATAGCATATCGACAATTAAAAATAAAAATTACAAGACATCACGCCTGTTATCCTCGTAGGGTTAGGCAAAGGTATACTTAATAGTGCACACACATTTACCCAGGAATGTTTAAGTCCCGTATAATAGGGGGCAAGCCTATTGATTAAAAAAATAAAAATCAATCAAAATTGTTATAATTTTGATTGTGTATTTCTTGGCCCGTATAAATCCTTTTTTTTTTTTTTTTAGGATGGTAAATCATCAAATGACCCCCCCCCCCCCCCGCTCTGGGCGGAGCGGAAGGGAGTGTCAGACTTGTACTGACTAAAACCCATCCATGTTCCTTCTTTGCCCTTTGTGTTCCAGGGCCGCGGTATCTCTTTCGAACAGTCCCGCAGCCCTGGCAGGTCCCGTATAAATCCTGGTACTTAGATCTTTGTTTCTATTGAATAAATTACTTATCACAAAAATAAAAAATATGACATAGTAATAGCATAGTCTCAACTGGTTTTTATGTCAAGCTATTTAAGACTCCTAAATATTAATTTATTTTCATTTTATATCCATTCATTCGCCATGAAAAGTAGTTTTAAAGCTTTTTTTTTTCTTGTTGTTTTATACAAGGCTTAAAACTTGGTTTAATCTGTGTTTTTAAACGTGTGATAAAAACACCACGTGTTTTAAAACAGATTGTTTTAATCATGCCAACCCTGGTCATGTGTGACCTGCCTAGCTTTTCCCCAACTATGTCGGGGTCGGCTTCCAGTCTAACCGGATGCAGCTGAATACCAGTATTATAACATACTGGTTACGTACGTTATAATACTTATACGGCTTCTACCGTTTCAAAAAACATATCAGCCTGAAATCCCCCATTGCTGAGTATACAGGGTGACGCCGACAATACGACAAAAAATTAAACTGGCTACACCTCATGACGTTCCCAGTCTGCATACAAAAATTAATTCGAATATATCCAGTAGTTAATTCACAGGACATTATTTTATATTTTCAGAATTTTCTACATGATGTAGATTAATAGGCTAGCACCGACAGGTTAACGAACCCCGTATCTGTAACAAAAACACTAAAAAAAAAAACTTTGCCAAATTCGTTCCTTAAATTTTATTTCCAGGCGCGAAGTAGTGCAAATTATACCTTAGGTTGGTAAACCAATATTTATAAATGGTGTTCTATTGATTTCGTTAACAGTTTAATGCTACTTAGTTTGTTTGATTTTTTTATATTGTCGTTGTTAGTATTTATTTGATTCGACGGCGCGTTCGTGTTCCACGCGCGCCTCAAAGAGATGTTAGCAACCGCATGGGCCGATGCCTGCCAGGGCTGCGGGACTGTTCGAAAGAGATACTGCGGCGCTGGAACACAAAGGGCAAAGAAGGAACATGGATCGGTTTTAGTCAGTACAAGTCTGACACTCCCTTCCGGGATCATTTGATGAATTCCCATCCTAAAAAAAAGTATTAATTTGACAGTTTAAAAATTTTCCTATGTACTAGTATTACCAGTGTTTTCATTTATTGTCGTATTGTCGGCGCCATCCTGTAGGCCTCCCCTTTCATCTACCACACTTCCCGGTGCTGTGCGTGCCTTAACCAGCCCCCGTAGCATGACCATCGTAGACAAGGATTTCTTTGACGGAAGAATCGACAAAGTGACAGATTGTATCGACACAATGACAGCTTTCTTTGCACAATCTGTCATTTTGTCGATTCTTCCGTCAAAGAAATCCTTGTCTACGGTGGTCATGCTACGGGGGCTGGTGTTTCCCGCTACTTTGACGAAGATAACACTTACCAAGTGGTAACACTAGCTTTTCATCAGTGAAGCAAATTTAAATAAAAATAGGGGATGAAAATTTGTGTGTAAAACTGGAAGAGCCATCGGGCGAATCGCTAGTAATTATATTTAAATAAATTATCATTAACCTTCAAATTCGGCAAATTTTTAACAAATTGAATAACTTTAGACCTAAATACGAACTCTACGTTACACGTGTAAGATAGTACAATCAACAACTAATTGTCTTTACCAAAACAATGTTTTGAGGTCTCAATAAACTGTTCGAAAGAGATACCGTGTCCCTGGAACACAAAGGGCTAAGTAAGAACATGGATGGGGTTTAGTCAGTACAAGTCTGACACTCTCTTCCGCTCCGCCCAGAGTGGAATATATCATGATTTCCATCTGAAAAAAAGGTTTAAATAAACATCTGTATAACTAAGTAAAGTTTAAGTGTGTGCGTGTGTGTGTGTGTGTAGTGTGTTGGTGTGTGTGTAAATGTAATAGTATCTATGTTACTAAGTATAAACGTAAAATTTATTCACTGACAGGCAACGCACGCCGCACAGTCTAAACCGCTTGATTTAGAAATAAAAAGCAAAATATATATTGTTTAACTTGTCCATCGAGTCGTAGCTGAATAAAAGAAACTTAGAACGCGTTGTGGGTTTTCTTCAAATTTTCCCGAACGCACCGCCGCGCCGTAAGAGAACAGTCACAACGCGAATTTCGCTTTCTGGTCGTTCTGTTTTCTAAGTGTAAGTAACTGTACTTGAGCGGAGTAATCGGAATCTTGTTTCTTTTTCTAGGCATTTTCAAAACAGCCACGACACGAAATTCGCATAATGGTTGTTTTGAAAATTTTTTTTTTTCTTTTTTCAAAATTTTTATTCTTATGAGCCTGATGTGTCCCACTGCAGGGCAAAGGCCTCCCTTCCCTCATTCCATTTTTTTTTTGTAAGAAAATAAAGAAAAAAATAGTTATTTGTCGCAAAGACCTGACGTGTAAACAAAATGACGAATGATGTGGGGTTAAATAAACTCAGAGGGTTGTATTCATGATTTTAATGATTATAATTCTGTAAATACACGTATTACAGGCTCGAATCATATGTTGTTCAACATACACCCAGACACTGACCGGCAAATTGCAAAAAAAACCTAAGAAAATTTGAATTTCGCGGGATACCCCTGGCCTTCCCCCTTAATGGAAGTCCAGCATTTTTGCCATCAGGAGATCCCAATAGCAAAACTTTTGGTCCTAGTAGTGATTCGATACTCCAATAAAACTTCTGTCTCAAATAAAAACTAATACGTGTTGACCTTCAGAATCCGTAAATTTTTACCATTTTGAATCACTTTTAAACTTAACTGCGACCTTTAACTAATGTTACACGTGTAACTCAGTATAGTCAGCAAGAACACAACAACATTTTAAATTAAAATTTAATGATTCATTTTAATAGCCCAGTGCAATTAGACAAAAAAGTATAACGAAGTAGTGGTAGTGGTCGAATTTTTATAAGACTTGGCCGAATAACTGTCCCCGTAGACAAGGATTTCTTTGACGGAAAAATCGACAAAATGAAAGTTTGTGTCGACACAATGACAGATCTGATCAGATCTGTCATTTTGTCGATTCTTCCGTCAAAGTAATCCTTGTCTACGGTGGTCATGCTACGGGGGCTAGAAATGTAGGGAAGAAAGTTAAAAACAATCGATGGTTGCAACTGTTTTTTTTTTGTTATTTCGACGAATTCATACTGTGTGCCTGTGCAACCATTAAACGGTATGTTTCTCTGTTCATTGTTTTCAAAGAAATGCATTTAATATTAAGCTTTATGAAAATTTGCCATTTTAGGTAATTCAATTATGTCAATATGTAAAATATCTAAATTTCATTTCATTTATTAAATAAACAATTTATATTGTGTCTGAATGTGTTACTTGAAAAAAAAAACATCTGTTAATAAACACAAAAAGCATCTTATAGAAATTCATTGAAATATTTTATTAACATGCCATAAACAAAAAAAAAAACATCATAAACATTATCATTTCTAAAAAAAAAAACCAAAGTCAAAATTAAAATACATAAAATCCATTAAAAATCATGTCATAGCAAAAAGTAATAGTCTTTACAATTGTAACACTCGTCATTTTTACCGTCGAGAAATCTTGTCAGCTGCTCGCTTACTTAATGATCCGATTCTCCAATAAAAATTCTGTGTCTTTAATATAACAAATACATGTTAACCTTCAAGATCGGCAAATTTTTAACATATTGAATAACTTTTGGACTTAACTGCGACCTCTAACTAATCTGACACGTGTAGCATAGTACAGTTACGGACACTAACATGTATACACATAGCAACATTTGCAAGTGATTTTTTCCTAATTGTAATTTTGTACACATTTTGGAACCCATACAATTAAGAAATAGGTATTTTTTTTATCAAAGTTGCAATCGTTATTCTAAGAGGGAATCGCTTTCGAATCTTGCTGAATGTATACATATTAATGCTCATGACTGTACACTCATTTTTTTTTCTTTCGCTGCGTTAAGGTATAAACGGTGTAACAAGACCCTTAACGAAGCCGAAAGGCACTTGTTCTCTTTTTGTTCTAGACCATACAAGTTTTATTTTTTAAATACATGTTTTTGATGTAAGTTTTTTACATTAAACACATCCACGACCCCCGTTCTATTCAATCCATCCATCAGCACAATGTTTTGAGTGCGTTACATTGAGTTCCACTGCAAAACGTGATTTTTCACCCCAAAAAAAAACGTTGATTAGTTTGATGTACATAATGCTTGGTTGACGGCTTCGTGAAGGGTTCGTTTACACCCTGTATACGGTACTTGTAACATTTTTTTTTTGTCTTTCTGTCTGTCGGTTTGTTTCGACTAATCTCCGAAACGGGTGGACCGATTTCCACGGTACTGTCTCTAGCAGATAGCTGATGTTATAAGGTCTAACATCTACTTTTTTTTTTAGAATAAGAATCAGGGTTCCATTCAAAAAAAATAAAACCCTTGAAATAGGTAACAGAATTAAAAAAGGGACGGAAATCATCATCTGCCTGCCTTTTCCCAACTACTAGTATGTTGGGATTGGTTTCCAGTCTTATCGAAATCAGCTGGATACCAATATTTTACATGGAGCGACCGCCTATTTGACCTCGACAACCCAGTTTATACTGGGATTACGGTACCCTTTGATAAGAAAAGAGAGAAAGAAGAAGTGGCTTAAGGTTCTTTAGCCACAAACCCGGGCCACGATTACTGCAACCCATTTTTTTTTTCTCTAACTTGTATCATCATCATCATCATCATCATTTCAGCCGAAAGACGTCCACTGCTGGACATAGGCCTCCCCCAAGAAGGGGGGGTTTGCCATAATCGCCACGCTTGGCAGGCGGGTTGGCGATCGCAGTATGGTGTTATAAAACACAGAGAACGCTGCTGCCCATTCTCTGGTAAGTCCCTTAGTCGCCTCTTACGACACCCACGGGAAGATAAGGGATGGTGCTATTCTTTACGTCCGGACACCATACAGAACACTTATAACTTGTATATGCAGTCAGAATTCACTATAAGCGAATTTGTTGAGTTGCTAAAGTCGAGTCAAGTGTGCCTTCCATTCCAGGGCTGCTGGACTGTTCGAAAGAGATACCGCGGCCCTGGAACACAAAGGGTAAAGAAGGAACATGAATGGGTTTTAGTCAGTACAAGTCTGACACTCCCTTCCGCTCCGCCCAGAGCGGGGGGGGGAGGGGGGGTCATTTGATGATTTGCCATCCAAAAAAAAAAAGTGTGCCTTCCAGTGAAGACATCTACTTTATGTCACTTCATAATTTTACATGAAGTTGGAGTATGTCTTTTCGTTTCAGCCGTTTGACATAGCTCTGCAGGGTCAGTTCGGCTGCAAGTGTATTTGGGTGATTAGCCAGATGCGTTTGGTACTTTACAGCAGCCTGGAGCCTTTGGAGGTGTTTATGGATCTCGTTGTTGTTGATTAGCCACGGTGTCATGGATATTGTTCTGAGTATCATGTTTTGCATCCTTTGCAGAACCATGATGTTAGAGTTACTGGTGCTTCCCCAAAGTTGAATTCTAAAGAGTGTAAATAGACCCTTAACATAGCCGAAAGGCACTTGTTCTCCCCGTCTTTGCGATCATTTCTTTTTTCTAGACCATACCTGGGAACATTCTATATACGGAGATATTGGGGGTAAAATTTCCAACTTTTTCAAAAGTTTTTTTTTTTTAATACATGTTTTTAATGTAAGATTTTTACTTTAAACACCTCCACGACCACCGTACTATTTAATCCATCCATCAGCACAATGTTTTGAGTGCGTTACATAGAGTCCTACCATGAAACGTGATTTTTCAGCCAAAAAAAAAAGTCGTTTCCCAGCAATAATTTTTGCGTAAAGTTACTTAGTTTGATGCACAGAATGCTTGGTTGACGGCTATGTGAAGGGTCTGTTTACACCCTGTATACATCCATACCGGTTTGAGAATAAAAAAAATATTTCAAAGTGTATACATGTTATTGCCCCTCACTGTACAGGTTTTCCTACAAATGCAAGACACGCTTACACGTGCCGTTTTAGTCGCACGTTGACCCAAAGTCGCTGTTTACGACTAGTCGCGGTGTCTGGTCGGCGTACGTGACCTTCGGCTGCGCGCACGCAAGGACTTAACGGCAGTTGTTTTTAGATGACGACTTGAACAACTTTTTTTTTTGTCGCAAGGTGATAACTTAAAGGAATATCGAGAAAAGGATTTCGGCTCCAGGGTCATTTTCATAGCCTTTTTCTATATGTTTTCGGTTTGGTTTCCAGTCTTACCGGATGCAGCTGAATGAACGACTGCCTATCTAACTTTATTTGACAGAACATTTTCGAAAAATAGTGTTACAGCTAAAATAGACCGATTTTAGATTTTCCATAGAAACAGAAATACATAATTATCTTTTTTTTTTTAAAGACATTTCGAAAAGTTTTCTGTCAAGTTTTTAGACTTATGTATCCTGCTTATGCGTACGAAGTTTCATTAGAATCGGTTCAGTCATTTCGGAAAAAAATCAATTGAAAGTTTGTATAAAATGCCGTAAGACGTTAACGCTCTTAAGTCATCTGGGTCAAAATCGTTTAAAAGATTCACAGTTAACTAGAGACCTTTAGGCCTTTAGCGATGATACATGCAATTAATGTAAAATGATAATTTTCATGTAAATTTGATGCTAGGGCGCGACTGTTACTCAGACACGGGGACTAAATTCCAATTGATAAACACACAGCCACTCCGGTCGATCAAATCAAATCATCATCATCATTTCAGCCGAAAGACGTCACTGCTGGACATAGGCCTCCCCCAAGTGTCGCCACATTGACCGGTCCCGTGCGACTCGCATCCAGCGGATCCCTGCAACCTTCACCAGGTCATCGGTCCACCTAGTGGGAGGCCTTCCAACGCAGCGTCTTCCGGTTCGCGGTCGCCACTCCAGAACTTTTCGGCACCATCGGCCATCCGTTCTGCGAGCAAATCAAATCAAAAATGTTTATTTGCAAGAAAATACATGCAAATTACAAGGAAAGATCTTATGTCCTAAAAGTCACTGTATTCTGCCTGCAAGCAAGCGTGCAAATTATTTACTTAAATCCATATAAGTCCTTTATTTATATCTTTACAAACCATTCAGATTTTTAAATATTCCGTAGAAAAAAACAATAAACATTAAATTGTAGCCCACCGGTATCGGGAACAAGCTAGCGGCGGTCAGAGCTCCAGAGAGAGAAACCTCCTAACAATACGAGCCATGTCCACGAGCACCGCTTTCTGAATCAAGCCCTTGATCCAGCTGCCTAACGAGAGCCTCCTCAGGTATTGGTCGAGGCTCTTGGCAATTAAGCCATGGGCTGATACAACTATCGGCACAATGATCGCTGAGTCCACATCCCACATGTCAACCTCGCGAGCCAAGTCAAGATACTTGATTTGCTTATCTTTCTCGGCTTTCACGAGGTTTTCATCATGCGGGACCGTTATGACAACAATCATTGCGCGCCGCGCTCCACCACCACTATATCAGGCTTATTGGCTACAATAGTCCTGTCAGTGATGAAGGATTGATCCTAGTACAATGTGCCATTACTGCCATTTTCGAGAATTGGGTCAGGCACATACCTATAGTACGGCACTTCCGATTCCACAAGGTTGTATTTTAGAGCAAGTTGCTGATGGATAATCCTGGCTACAAGGTTGTATATATGCAAGTACTCTCCGTTAGCCAGATGAGAACACCCGGAGATAGTTTGACGAATTAGGCAAAGTAAATTCCTAGGTCAATAACAAATAGCCGGATCCACACCAGACGATCCAATTATGGATTGCCGATCATGCGATCCGCGATCCGGGAGCGTGGAGCATGGAACACAGATCGTACTCGTCTGACGGCTTGAATTTTTTTGCGATCCTGCCGCGCCGCTCCAACACCAGCCGATCCACGCTAATCCGCCTACAGTTGAAGATTTCATTTTCTTCTTTAACTCTTCAACTGGGATATTGTTAATTTCACGACTAATACGTCGCCATGCATCTGCCCTCGCTTGTCTATTGGTGAATTTGCTGTTATTTGGATCACATATATATGTGCATGTCTAATATCCCTTTAAAGGACGACTTTCAAAATTTTCCATATCCTTTGACCACAAACCATGCGTATGATCGCGCGCTCCACACACAACGGTCCACACCACGCGCGCCAAGAGACTGAGGCACCTTTGTGCTTAATCCAAAAACCGACCCCCAACGCATCACTCGCTTCAAGAAGCGTGAGCTCCTGCCGCGCTGCTTGGATCGCGCGAGGCACGTCCACACCAACACTGTGGAGGTCTGCCCCGCTTGGGCGGAGCAACGCCGTGTCCTCGTAGCGGCGATTGGCGGCGGCGATCTCTCGCGCGCGGCCCTGGTTCAAGCCATGGTCCGGAGCGAGAGGGAATGGGAAGCCGTCACCTCCTTCTGCGAAGCAGTTATGCTAGTGAAGGAGGTGGCGACACGTGAGAGGGAAAGAGCCTCACGTCCCAGCCGCCGCGGGAGACGCCCTGGGCGTCGGGGATCACGTGGTAGCCCCCGGCCACCGTAGGCGCGGGCCTGTGGACGGCGAGTTATGGGCTAGCTTGCCGTCAAGCTGTCTTATGACGACAGGCCGTGTCGACGGCGCGTTCGTGTTCCACGCGCGCCTCAAAGAGATGTCAGCAACCACGTAGGGGTCCGCATGGGCCGATGCCTGCCAAGGCTGCGGGACTGTTCGAAAGAGATACCGCGGCCCTGGAACACAAAGGGCAAAGAAGGAACATGGATGGGTTTTACACAGTACAAGTCTGACACTCCCTTCCGCTCCGCCCAGAGCGGGAGGGGGGGTCATTTGATGATTTCCCATCCTAAAAAACGTCCACACCAAAAGCTCCTGTGAAGCGCGATCGGAGCGCGTTGGATCGTCTGGTGTGGATCCGGCTATTGACGTATTTTCCACGACTAGACTTGTTTATAACTTTTTGTACCTACTTTTTAATAATTATTTTTTTCCGTTATTTTTATTTTACAAATTATAAGCAATTAATCCGTGGCGAAGATCTTATTTCGCTACAACAAACATGTTTTAGCTTACCAAGATGTAGCATATAGAAGTTCATGTAGTAAAATATATTAGAAATCGCTAAACAGGTTCTACAAGGCCCAATTTCTAGTGAACACAAATTAAAATACAAACAGCCTATGTCAGGGTTGGCACAATCAAGATAATAGATACCACCTATAAGATAAACATAACAATGTCTAAGGAGGGGCTGCGATTCTCCATCCAAATCTATTCCCTTTTTTTTCTTCCTGAATAATACCTCTAGAGCAATATTTTTTTTTTAATAAAATCAAGGTCTACTCTACACTAGACGTTGATTTAAAAAAAAAATGACACAGACAGGGACGTATCTACTGATACGCGTGAGTCAGAATACGAAACATCGATCTCGTCAAAATTTTGTAATACTATCGGTCTGAGCTGCAGCTGTCCCTATCGCATTCTACGGGGGCAGACTTGAGGTAGCGCGACGGCAATAGATTCTTCAAAAACACTTGGTACGACTGGTTGTCAGACTTTCGGGCCACGGACTACCTGTAACGACTGTCAAAGATGTACAAATGACAGTGGCTTTACGTGCTTTCCGAGGGCCGGGGGAAACTCGGTATGTAATGGAAGGTCACTCATCCATGGACCGATATAGGCAA
Source organism: Noctua fimbriata (assembly GCA_905163415.1). NCBI lineage: Eukaryota > Metazoa > Arthropoda > Insecta > Lepidoptera > Noctuidae > Noctua > Noctua fimbriata. The sequence goes on along the minus strand of LR990948.1, from coordinate 10,915,780 downwards.
GCGCAGCTTAACCTTCACGTGCGGCTGTTATTATTTAGCCCCTAGCTAAGTAGCGTTTATTTATATCGCCTTAAAGCCCTAGGACCGCGACGGACGCGTAGGACCTTTGGCCTCGTACAGGACCAATTCAATTTGTTTTCTTATGTTTACTTTTTATATATTTTTTTTATTTATTCTCATCCATTTTTTTTTTGGGTTTTTTATTTTATTTATGTGGCTCACCGACAATTGAATACACTGCTTCAAAGACATGTGATACATTCAATAGAGTCACAAACAAGTGTATCAATCTCTTACAGGTAAGCACATCATGCATTACTTATTTGTCGTTGGGTGCCTACTTAAAATCAGATGAGTATATATATAGTCATCGTACACAACTGAGGTTTTAAATACATAATACAAATTCTACAAATCAGTATCATAATTAAAATTAAATCAAAATTAAAATCCAATCCAGAATCAGAATCAAAATTAAAATTAAAATCAAAATTAAAGACAAAATTAAAGTCAAAATCAAAATTAAAAACAAACAAAATTAAAATCAAAACTAATACTGAAACTAAAATTAAAGTGAAAATTAAAAACAAATACAAAATCAAATCAAAAATAAATCATCATAATAATTTTGTCCTGAGTGAGTCTAATAAATACTTTTTCTTTCTTTTTTTTTTTCTTTCTTTCAAGCATATTCTTATTAGTGCCAACCTTAGTTCATCTGATACTAGTTTAGCACTCAGGAATCACCCGTTTTTATTGTATCAATCTACTACTACTTAAAATAATGTAAAAATCGCCTCAGGTACAGTTACAAACATAAATGTATTGCTAATGAAGTTTACGATTTATGACAACACATTAAGAATGGTCGGAAAATCAAGAACTACTGTAATGAATCTGCTAGTGACTGGGTACTTATCGGTCAATGGCCTTAGATTAATACCTTCATTGGGTTCAAATGCCTTTTAAAGTTTTTGGAGTTTATTGGAATTTACTATTACTATAAAGGGTGTAAATAGACCCGTAACATTGCCGAAAGGCACTGGTACTCCCCGTCTTTGCGATCATTTTTTTGTTCTAGACCATACCTGGGAACCTTCTAGTTACAGAGATATTGGGGGTCAAAGTTCCAACTTTTTCACAAGTTTTTTTAAAATACATGCTTTTAATGTAAGTTTGAGTGCTTTCCATCGAGTCCTACCGTAAAACGTGATTAATCACCCCAAAAAAAAAAGTCGATTCCCAGCAATAATTTTTGCGTAAAGTTACTTAGTTTGATGTACAAAATGCTTGTTTGAATGTGAAGGGTCTGTTTACACCCTGTATATTCCAAATATCTGTAGCTTAATAAGCTTTTTTTTAGAATATATTAAAAATCGTGCATACCGTTCTTCACCGCTAAAATATAACCCACCACGTTGGTTCTCGGCATTTAGGAAGAGGTCGAAGAGGGGTTGGATGATTTTGTAGGAAGCCTGGCAGGCCTAACTTCCGCAGTTTTAATAATTTAATTAAAATAGTTTTTTTTTTTTTTTTGTTTTCTTTTTTAAATATGTTTTCAACGTTGCGGCCACGCATAAAACCTAAATTAATCGATAGCTAGCATCTATACAAACAAGTTTTGTATGAGACATAATGTTCTAAAATGTCACAATTCATACACAAAAATGACGCAACAACGCCACTTTTGTATTATCATCTGTTTAGCTTTTTTCTAACTATTTTGTGGTTGGCTTCCAGTCTAGCCGAAAACCAGTGTTTTACATGGAACGACCGCCTATCTGATCTCAACAACCTCCTGGGTAACACTTTAGGCAAAGTTCTACATTTAACTGAAAAAAAAATGGAGCTCTGGGAACTATACAAGGTGGACTCTGGTTGGAGTGTATGTAGCCTTAGGCGCACTATGTAGCGAGGATTTAGAAAAAAATTCGGACTAAGAAAGTTTTTAGTTTTTTTTTTCCGAAATATCCCAATTTTATTGCAGTATCGGGTTAACCTAGACCATAGAAATCATTTACGTTGTGAGACTCATGGTCCTTTGACGCATCGTTACCGAATTATGGGCTTTCTAAAACTAAAAAAAATCAAAGTGTGAAATTTTTTCTAAGTCCCAATTTTTTTTTTCTTTGCTGCTCATTGTGCGAAGCGTATACTTCAACTCCTACAAATCCACCCCTAAGCTGATCCACTGACCCGGACCCTTCTCGGAGCCGTCAACCAAAAATGAAAGATGGGAAAAATCACGTTTAACGGTGGGACTCAATATAATGCACTCAAAATATTGTGCTGGTCGAGGAGGTATTTGTACTGATGATGATGATGCCATCTAACCGATTTCGGCCACAGCGACCGCATTCGATGGCTTTCTAGGGAGGTTGTCGAGAGCTTTGGTACGCTGCTCTATCATGTGCTCTCAAGTGGCTAGCATACCCAACTTTGGCCGAAAAACTCCGAGCACAAAGCGGACATGTCAGAACACCATTGACGAAATTGTAGGGTATAGCTGCAGGTGGCCTAGTTTTAAGGTTATCACGCTTTAAATCTAGCTGCGACCTTCTTCTCTCTTCGAAGGCGTTGACCTGCCGATGCACACGACGTCTCCACTCAAGCCGATTTTGTGCCTGCTTTTCCCACACTAAGGGGTCAATTTCGCATCTTTTGAAGGTTCTATTCTGAACATCCTTGTTTTACTAAAGTTATAACATTAAAAACATGTTGTATTCTTTTTTTAAACTTGTGAAAAAGTTGGAACTTTGACCTCCAATATCTCCGTAGCTAGAAGGTTCCCAGGTATGGCCTAGAACAAAAAAAATATCGCAATGACAAGTGCATTTTGACTTCTTTAAGGGTATTTTTACACTTATTGTTTTTGCCCGAATATTTTTTTAACTATGCGTTGTCTTGCCTATCGCTTATAAAAATGATTCTACTATAATTAAAGAGATTAATTATTAATTTTGTTCCTAACTGTACCTAGCATCCGCCGGAAGTACAGAACGGTCATCAACCTTTTTAGAAAATAATTTATGTATATTTACTTTCTTAGGTACATGTTGTGTGATTAAACTTAATTATACCTGTGTGAATAATTAAAAAACTTAAATAACTATGAGTTAAGCGTATGGCGAAAGCACTTTGGTTAAGTAAATAATTTATTCTGCAACCAAAATAGAATCTTTATTTCCGACTTCGGCCATCAGTTACTTCAAACTGGACACGGGTTTTTTTTTGCCAGCACATCAAGCTACCCGAAACTGTCAAATTTTCCCAAACAACTTTGAACCTAAGATTTTAAACTATCATGGTTGGTCACTAACATTATTATTTACACAACACACACACTCACACATTTTTTTTATACGTTTTTTTTTTAGAAAACTGTTTTTAAAAAAAATATCCCGTTTCTAGTGTAAATTATAACCATGAACCAAATGCTAAAGCAATAATAAAGTTGAAAATCGATATTAAATTTTTTTAATATAAAAAAGATATTTGACAGATTGAAGTAGCTTGATGTGCTGGCGTCTGTACTGAGAGTTCCGTTTGCCCTGTATCCCCAGTGTTCAGTCAAGACGTTGCCAATATTTTTAGTCTCCTAAAAATAATCAATCAATCATTTTATTATCAGGCAACTGAGGCCCATAGATAAAAATACACAAAATAATCTTATAAAATAATAAACTAATACATATAAAAAAGCTTATTTATACAACCTTAGTTTTCGTATATGCGAAACCTGAAACACGTTTCCAGTATTTTTATGTAAAGAATCTATGTACAAAATTTCAAAACTGTGTCATGAAAAATCACAAAGTTATAAGCTTGTTCTGTTACCTGGTTGTCCGCGCAAAGACGTGGTTACCACGCAGCGAGCCCGCGCGCGCGCCTCCAGCGTCGTCTTGAGCTCATTGGTAATAATAATTTGGCAGTAGGTACCTAAATTATTGCAATCGGTACTTGGTGTCGCTCAGTGTCCAACTTGTAACTTTTTTAAAATATTTTTGGGACAAAATATAACATGGTTTAAAAATGATTGGAATCGATTCAGTTACTTATTCTGAACAAACTATATTCAGGTTTCGCATATACTAAAAATAATATTGTATAGACTATTGAACACGAAGTGACGGCGTCGTGTTGCGCTGCGTGGTGTCGCGTAGCCTTCCGCGGAAACGCCGATACATGACACCCTTCGGCCAAAACTCTTCCTTGAGGAAGGTCTCAATATAATGTGTCGGAACTCGCACCACAACTCCAACTTCTCAACCCTCAAGGTCCAGCTGGTCTTCGCTCGGACATACTCCACGATCTCCTCAACGTTCGTGGTGTGATGTAGCCGGGACACATAAAGCTGCGCCGTTGGTATAGCCGGACCGCACTGATTCGGACTAGGGGGCTTCTTCCTCTCCATCTTCACGAAGCCTTCCTTGTCACACGTGGCCATACTCGTGCGTCTTAATTTCTTGCGACCAAGAAACGTAATTTCATACTTTACCTACCTTTATTGAAAGTCTCTTTTCTCTTGTCCACAGAGTGATATGTCAACACGCAGCACAGCCACATCGTTCCGCGCCCGCCGCGGGCACAAGGAGCGCTCAAAGAACTTCACAGAACTGGAGAAGCGAACAGTTCTCGAACTGATCGCCCGCCACAGGGATGTGTTGCGACAGGGACGCTCCAACAACGCCACCAACAGGAGCAAACAGGTACGAACAGCGCCACAGGGACCAGTTACCATCAGTTCGGATTTCTCTGGAGTTTTCCGGACATATCCGGACTTCAAGACTTTTGTCCGGACTTTTTCCGGTTCTTTAATTTGTTCGGATTTTTTTGCTTAATTGGAATTCGATTAGGTAATAAAACTTATAAAATAATATCAAATAAGTCTTTAATCTGAATTAACTTCTCATTCATCTATAAAAATCCATTCAACATCATCCAACATCATCATCACATCATCATCACACACACACACACACACACACACACATCGTCATCTTCATCCATCCATTTTTTTTCTATTTTTTTTTTTTTTTTCTTTAATAATCATCTTAACAAAAAAAATCTTCTATTGCAAACATAAAATATTTTCTTCAAAACAAAAATAGTTTTACATAAAATAATCAAACTTAACGCTAGTTTTCGGTTTAGTTTTTTTTTAATGTCCGGACTTTTATTGAAATGTCCGGCTTTTTGTCAGGGCTTTTAAAATTTCTAAATGGTAGCCCTACCCGTAGAGTACTTACAGCCGAACATTACGGCAAGCCAAGATTTTAGGCTTGTAAGAAAATACAGCCAGTACAAGTACCTACCAACAACTGGTGCTGTTCGCCTGCCACAAAGTCCTGCTGATTCAAGGCCGCTTTATTTTTCATCTTCATTATAACATCGATCCTGTTTTCGACGAAGTTATATGCGGTATATAATAAAGGGTATAACAAGACCCTTGACATAGCCGAAAGGCACTTGTTCTCCCCGTCTTTGCGATCATTTGTTTGTTCTAGACCATACCTGTGAACCTTCAGTTACAGAGATATTGGGGGTCAAAGTTCCAACTTTTTTCATACATGTTTTTATTGTAAGATTTTTACTTTACACACCTCTACGACCCCCGTACTATTCAATCCATCCATCAGCACAATGCTTTGAGTGCTTTCCATCGATTGCTACCGTAAAACGTGATATTTCACCCCATAAAAAAAGTCGATTCCCAGCAATAATTTTTGCGTAAAGTTACTTAGTTTGATGTACAGAATGCTTGGTTGACGGCTATGTGAAGCGTCTGTTTACACCCTGTATATAATATTAATAAGATACTTAAGCCCTGAGTAGATCATCATTCTCCTGCCCTTATCCCACTTTATTTGGGGTTGGCGCAGCAACAAAGCAGCTTAAAAGGACCAACAATTACTAAACCAAAACCAAATATAAATTAACAATATTAGTTATCTTTAATTTTTGGACGCCCTTGTCACATATATGTGACAAGCAATAGTCGCGTACGTGCCCTGTACGCCAAACGACACAAATACGTGACAAAATGATAGGTAGGTAGGTTTATAACAAGTTGCCAAAGTCAGTTATAAAAATGACAGATGGAAAGTTCAAAAACTACATCAAACGTGTCTTTATTAAAAAAGCATAATTATTACAAAATCAAGGACTACGTAGAAGATAAAGAAGTTTGGCTTTAGTTCCTTCTTTGTATTCGGCTTCCCTGGTAGCTCATTAACGGCACAAACATGTGGATGTCTTTAACTATTCTCAATCTCATTTTATCTCTTCTTTCGAATCAGATTTTTACAATAGTTTTCAAATCATTTATACATATTTCGCTCAAATAGTTACAGCACTGATGACAATATTTTCTTACCTTTGCATAGATTTTTTTTTACCGATTCTTTATGAATGTATGAACATTGTAGGCTTTGTAGATTCCCAGCTGCTTGTTAACTTTTTATCTTGTTTTACATCTTTTGTGTAGTAAGTAACGACCTATTGTCGGGCCTACGCTGTCCCCCCATACTGAAGTACAAATGCTGTATCCATGATAATATTGTAATACCAAATGACTTCACAAGAGTAACCATGGAGTTTCTTTACAGTTCTTCTCCATAGGAAACGACCAACCCGAACCGTGCACCTTTTTGTCGACGTTTTATAAGTGCCCATCTAGGCCTATGTGTTTATTTTTTTTATTTTGGTGTAATTGTGGCTTGCCGTGGAGGGCATGCGCGTGCGTTTAAACTCTGGCGTTCAAAAGATTAATCTATCATTGATATTGTATCTGAACCCTTGACCACCCACCAAATTGAATTCCTCGCCATTGATATCCCAATATTGTTTATAAGATATAAAAGATACGATTATGTGATAAAAATAATCTCCTTATCGACAGTAGGTAGTTACGTAAAGATTATCGCTCGATATCAGTTACAGGTTAACGAAAAATGATATGCTATCTATTCGTTAGTATGCTTCCGTGGTAGCACTGAATTAACTACGTCTTGAGGATTTCATTAAACATATACGATGTTATCATTATCAACATTTCTTTCACGAGTACCGATACCTGCTTGCTGGCCTTCATTTGTAGATCTTGGACAGACATTACAGGTAGTCGGAGGCCCAAAAGTCTCACAACCAGTCTTACCAAGGAATCTCGTCTTACCCAGTTCCTTGGTTCTGGTGGTCAGATTAGCAGCTGACACCAATAACTAATATACATTTATTATATTTAGTACAGCATATTAAGCCATTAATACTAAATAAAGTTATCCTTTTACTCGGTCTTCTCAAAAAACCACAAACATTCCTACATTATCGTCTTCCATTCATCAGCAAACAAGTCCAATCCAGGGTTGGTCTCCACGAGCGCGTTGAGCATCCTAAGCATACGCGGCATAGGGGAAGTGGATCGAGCTACAGTGCGACAAAATCGGACATTACACAATTTATGCTTTCTAGAGCGATTATAATCATTTGGAACAAATAATTGACACAGCTTCGCATGTAAATCCGAGGCGAAGGTATAACCATGTATAATTTTATACGCTGTTGTTATTTGGTCAATAGCTTATCTGACCTCCACAACCCAGTTAGTACTGGGTGATACGATACCCCTTGGTAGTAGACTGGTTGTCAGACTTTTGGGGCCACTGACTACCCGTAACGGCTGCCAAAAATCTACAAATGACAACCGGGACCAACGACTTAATGTGCTTTCCGAGGCACGGAGGAAGCTCGGTATGTAATGGGTGGTCACCCATCCACGGACCAACCTAGTCAAGTGCTGCTTAACTTGAAGATCGATACGAGCGGCTGTTATTATTTAGCCACAGCTGCTCCTTTCTGGTCCTAAGCTTAAGAAATCTTCTTTTAAGCGTGTCGATGGCAATCTAAATTGTGTCAGCCCAGAACTGAACAGCACCACATTTACACTCCAGGGCAGAGTCATTAATGAGTCTCCACCTGAGCAGGTTCTCCAGCTTTTTTTAAGTTTATTAAATTTAAAAAAGAATATATGATGAAATAACAACTTTCAAGGTCATCTATTTATAATCAATATAATTTATTAAAAAGAAGTGCCACGAGGCAATGATGCCTATTCAGCAATGTCAAGCCAATGTTGCATTTTCAGCTATAATATAAAACTATGCAAGTGTAGAGTTACTGACTTGTGTTAGGTGTCATGTTTTATTATATGCGCAGTTATTGTAAGATTGTACTAGTTAATTGACAAGGGATTGCCTGTGTTTGATATGTATTGCCTATAGAAATTACAAAACAGAAATTTCTCAGTACTAACGTAAAGTCTGGTTTTGGGATGGGTTGGGGATTGAATCAAATCCTGGATCAACATAAATTTTTGAGTAGATCTAGATTTGTGCCCGGTTGTTGGCAATAGAGTCGCCCCTAGTGTCCGAACGAAGGTCGATTTCTGGCCGAAGCTGAAGCCGATTGATTAATCGGCAATCGGCCGAAGCTGAATCCAAACCTTTAGTAATCCTAAGAAATTCAGTTCAAGATCTATAAAGGGTGTAACAAGACATTTAACGAAGCCGAAAGGTACTTGTTTTCCCGGTCATTGCGATATTTTTTTTGTTCTAGACCATACCTGGGAACCTCTAGAAGGTTCCCAGGTATGGTCCGTATGATTACGGAAATATTGGGGGTCAAAATTCCAACTTTTTCTTAAGTTCTTTTAAATTTAAAATAAAGTTTTAATGTATGATTTTCACTTTAAATACCTCGACGACCCCCGTACTATTCAATCCATCCAGCAGCACAATGTTTCGAGTGCGTTACATTGAGTCCTATCCTAAAACGTGATTTTTCACCCCAAAAAGAAAGTCGTTTCCCAGCAATAATTTTTGCATAAAGTGACTTAGTTTGATGTACATAATGCTTGGTTCACGGCTTCGAGAATTGTCCTATTACAGCCTGTATAGCTGGAAGGGACATCGACGCTCAACGATTACCACCTTTTCAGCACATCATTCCGAGACCAACCAAATTGAATTTTTTCATAAACAAAAACTTGCAGTTTCCTACAAAACTGCAATAAATGAATGGAACAGCTGTCTTTTTTTTTTAAATTACCTATGAAGAATTTCTGTGTGGTGGGGTTCGAAATGATGTAAGTACTGAAAACGTGGCAATCGTTTCCCGTGTATTCCATCCTGTATATTTGTTTTACTTTTATTTTAAACTAGATACCCGCCCCGGCTTCGCACGGGAGCAATATATACATCTAATCTTTCGACAGTTTATAATCTCGCTAGATAGATTATAATCTAACGGTTTTTACAATTTGAATCACTCTATATATTAAAAAAAAACCGCGTCAAAATCCGTTTCGTAGTTTTAAAGATCTAAGCAAACATAGGGACAGACAGACAGCGGGAAGCGACTTTGTTTTATACTATGTAGTGAAAAACTTCACTACATAGTATAAAACAAAGTCGCTGTTGACTGTTTTTGCAACTTGTCAAAAATAAAAACACTTTGAAATGTGTTACCCCTGCCCCCCGCGCGTGGCCTCTTCCACCGCACTCTCGCGCATTCTTAACACTGTTCAATCCGGCGCTTGCTAGAAAACTTCGGCTGCGGACAAGTATGGATGTACTATTGTAGGACACACACATTTCTCCAGTTATGTATATTATACATAGGTACGCCTTTTTACTTTCCTTTTGCTGGTGAAATTTTGGCTTTCAGGAGTTGTAATGGGTATATGCTTAATAATGCTTGTGCCAAAAAAAAAATTTTTTGAAGTACTGCGTGTGTGTGCGACTATGGTCTATGCGCATAAAGTGCTAGTTTCGATCACCAGGTCAGGCAGTATTATTAGATTTCTCTATCAGTAAATTCACAATAACATTGAGGAATTTGCTTTGTGCTTTGCTAATGGCAAGAGGCATTTCCTTGTAATTAGGCCTGAGTTCCAAAATGAGGATGATACGCCTCTGCATACTCCATTATGTAAAACAGACGTGAGGATAAAAAACGTGAAATGTAATTAATGTAATTAAAGATGTCTATTTGTTGTGAGCGAACTGGAAGACGCTGCGTTGGAAGGCCTCCCACTAGGTGGACCGATGATCTGGTGAAGGTTGCAGGGATCCGATGGATGCGAGACGCACAGGACCAGTCAATGTGGCGACACTTGGGGGAGGCCTATGTCCAGCAGTGGACGTCTTTCGGCTGAAATGATGATGATTTGTTGTCTGCATAAACTATTTTGTGTTTTTTTTTAGATTATCTTGTCGGATAAACAAACAAATTAATAATAAATTTCAAATTCTTACTTATTAATTCTTTAGTTATAAACAACACTATAATATTACTTATTAAGGTATTCAGCAATTCTTTACATGACATTATATCTTATTTACGACGTACTTTAGCTGAACCGCGTTTCGTACTCTTTGAGTTCGACACTAGCGCCACATTGCTTTTGAATTGCGTGTCTATTTTGGGGAACTAAGTGGAATCGGAATCGAGCTTGGCGTTCCGTAAACGCTAGTCTTGAGTTTATTTTGACAGCTGTATATTGTGACAGGATTGCGGTGGGATTTTTTGTTGATTGTGATTATTCCAATAACAATTAGTTTAATTTTTAAGAAATTGTTTTGCTGTTTAAGAGCGTTAACGTCTTACGGCATTTCATACAAACTTTCATGTGATTTTTTTTTTCGAAATGACTGAACCTATTTTAATGAAACTTCGTTCGCATAAGCAGGATACATAAGTCTAAAAAATTGATAGAGAACATTTTCGAAAAATAGTGTGTGTTTCGAAAAGTTCTCTGTCAAGTTTATAGACTTATGTTGTATCCTGCTTATGCGTACAAAGTTTCATTAAAATCGGTTCAGTCATTTCGAAAAAGCATCACTTCAAGTTTGTATGAAATTCCATAAGACGTTAACGCGCTTAAGTGTTTCTTAGTAAATAATATGTGTATAATATGGCACGATTAGCAATAATATACAGTTTATATTAATATACAGGTTTGAAAAAAAACGTAGGTGCCTAAAAATAGTTTTTATTTCTACTGGCAAGGACAAAATAGCCAAAAGACTAGTACAAATATAGCCTTATAGTTAAAGAAAAACTTCATATAATCTTAACGTACTTGAAAATGCATCCACAGAGCATACAATTACGTGAATTATTTAAAATATTCATTCATAGCTCTACAAGGATCTTTTGGCGCGTGGTCTAAATCGGAACCAACGTTCCTTCCCGATATAAAGGTTGTCCCAAAATTAACGCAACTTTGTATTAAATAGTAACGCAGTTTTTTTTAAGTTATAATTTAATTTATTGAATCAAAATGTAGACAGAATATTATTATTTAGACTAGAAACGGGATATTTACCATGTTTACTGTTTTTTATTGAGTTCCCGATATTTCGGCGCTATAAACAAACAAGAAAGAGGGTAGACCGATTTGTCTGCTCATAAACACCCACCCGCAATAACTTCAGTTTATCCGTGATCATGGTGCTTGCAACAGCGCCGAAATATCGGGAACTCAATAAAAACAGTAAACATGATAAATATCCCGTTTCTAATCTAAATAATAATGTTAGTGACCATGATAGTTTAAAATCTTATATTGTAGACAGAATATGTATGACATCAGGCAAATGGCCTCTACGCTTTGCTGGCATATTCATTATTTTGTCGTTTTCCATTACCAATAATATAATCAGCCGATATCGGTCCTACAGCTGGGACACACGGCCTCCTCTCTATGAGAGGGAATGGGTTATAATCCTCCACGCTGGTGCACGGGTTGGTAGATGGCACATGTCTTCGAATTTTTGGTTCTAGTACATGCCGGTTTCCTCAAGATGTGTGTGGTGACCGTTTTTGAGAGCAGTCGTGATGAAATAAATTACACAAAGTAATGCGCCTGCCTGGATTCGAAGTCGGAGCCGCCACCACTGGGCCACCGCTGCACTCCATAACCATTTTGCATAAATATGGATGAATTTCGTGGAAAGTGTTGAATGTTCTCCTTCTATGCACTTTGGGATCTCGGTGTGTAATAGATGGTCACCCTTCCACGGACTGACATCGGCAAGCCTTGCTTAGTCAAGACCCCTTGATTCCGTACTACTGGTGGATAAAGCTTTCTCCCCATGTCTTCCAATCTAGTCTAATGTGGAGTGGACCACAGCACGCGTAGCATGACCACCGTAGAAACGGGTTTTGTCGACGGAAGAATCGATAGATCAACAAAAGTCCTAATACATATTAACCACCATGTCTCTCTTAATCCCCAGTTGGTGTGGTCAACAATATGCGAGGAGGTTAACAAAAGGTGCGGCGGCGACCGGCCCCGCACTCCCGCGCAGGTCAAGATGTGGTACGAGAACTACAAGAAGAAGTGCAAGATGCGTGCACATGACACTCAGGTTAGCGACACACTTTTTCATGTATTAAGGGTACTAGCGACACACCCCAGCTTCGCAGTACATTTATTTAAATGCCTTAAACTATCATTACAGGTCCATAACCTATGCAATAGTCAAGTCACACACACACTATTAAAATTAAAGCACAACACATCTCATTGTTTGTAACACAGTGTAAACAAAAGTACTTTTGCAAACTCATCCCAGTGACATATAAATACATCTATTTCGACCTGAATGTAATTGATTTTGCATGTATTAAGGTACTAGCGACACACCCCAGCTTCGCAGTACATTTATTTATTTATTTAAATGCCTTAAACTATCATTACAGGTCTATAACCTAATGCAATAGTCAAGTCACACACACAATATTAAAATTAAAGCACAACACATCTCATTGTTTGTAACACAGTGTAAACAAAAGTACTTTTGCGAACTCATCCCAGTGACATGTAAATACATCTATTTCGACCTGAATGTAATTGATTTTGCATGTATTAAGGTACTAGCGACACACCCCAGCTTCGCAGTACATTTATTTATTTATTTAAATGCCTTAAACTATCATTACAGGTCTATAACCTAATGCAATAGTCAAGTCACACACACACTATTAAAATTAAAGCACAACACATCTCATTGTTTGTAACACAGTGTAAACAAAAGTACTTTTGCAAACTCATCCCAGTGACATGTAAATACATCTATTTCGACCTGAATGTAATTGATGGTGCGTATTGCTGGAGTCAGAGGGGTTTTGGCCAGCAAGTTGGTCCTAGCTGAAGGAACACATCATGTATCAGCTCCTAAACTATCCTGTCTTTCAAGTTGGAACCCACCATATTCACATGAAGACGTTGCGTTGGAAGGCCTCCCACTAGGTGGTCCGATGACCTGGTGAAGGTTTCAGGGATCCGCTGGATGCGAGTCGCACGGGACTGGTCAATGTGGCGACACTTGGGGGAGGCCTATGTCCAGCACTGGACGTCTTTCGGCTGAAATGATGATGATGATGATATTCACATAGTTTCATTGGAATCGGTCGGTTGGTTCCGGATATTAGTGCCTACGAACATAGTAACACGTGATTTTTAGGGTTCTGCACCCGAAGGATAACCAACGGGCTACTAAGCCTCCGATGTCGGTTCGTCTGTCAGCGCGCTGTATCTCATGATCAACGGATCATGAGACACTAAATTAAAATTGAGAATATATAAAATTAAACAATCTAAAAAAATGTAAATATTTATTGTTGTTGTTTGATTGTTAATCGTGATCACATAAATTATCATAATTACATATATTGGAATTTACAAGTTTATTATAAAAAATTCAATAACTTTAAATCGAATTAATAATGAATGTTTTTAATCCAATGTAATTTATTTGTTGATTTTATAATTAAGGTTTTTTTTTGGTTATTTTTAATATTTATTGTTATTATTGCATTATGATTTGATTATTGTTTGATTGTTTGGAATGAATAAAGTTTTATTATTATAGGTAATATAAGAACCTGAAGACGTATGACGCAAAACACGACACGCTTGTTAAAAATAGATTTTTAATTAAAAGCACACGTTAATCCACTTACGCTCTCTTAGACCGATCACTTATCATAAAAAACTGTCTGTCTACGTCATTCGTTTAATTATTTTTTTATACAATAGAAAAATGTGTACTTTTTTTACAGTTTATTTATAGAAAATTTGTGAATTATAGATAGGTGATTTCCGCATTTAAATTACATTTTTTTTAATCTTTGCCCCACTAGTAATTTCTCCTGTATCGTGGGTGCGTTTACAAACATTTAAACTCACATACACAAACAGCCAGACCCGGAACAACTATCTGTAGGCCATACAAATATTTGTTCCGTGCGGGAATCGAACCTGCGGCACGAAGCGCAGCAGTCAATAGCTCAGCCACTGCACCAACCGTGCCGTCGAGAGAAATCAAAGACAATTTATCTACAGGGTGTAAGGGACAGCCCTTCACAAACTGAGGGGGTGAATTTTGTTGGACCCTGTCTAATAAAAACGTCCCAAATAAATAAATATTTTGTGTATTCAAGTTTATAAAAAAATACTAGCGCCCAGCACGCGTAGCATGACCACCGTAGAAACGGGTTTTGTCGACGGAAGAATCGAGAAAATGTCAGATTTCTTTTGTTGATCTGTCATTTCCTGATTTGTTGACCCGATAGGTGGCGCTGGGCGAAGCCCCTGCTATCGGGTCCAACGCTATCCTCTCAAAGTAGCCTTAGACCTTATAACATCAGCTATCTGTCACTAAAAGAGTCCCGTCAAAATCGGTCCAGCCGTTTCAGAGATTAGCCGATACAAACAGACAGACCGACAGACAGACAACAATTGAAAAAAATGTGTCTTAGTTATAAGTGCCGTACCTATATATTTTCATATGCATTCAGTAAAAAGTTGTTATTTTGATATTACAAACAGACACGATTAATGTTTATATGTTTCTTTATGTTTTCAGCAATCGCAGTCGGACCCGCCCGGGCTGCTGGATGGCATGCTCTGGCAGAATATACACCCTCTAGACGTTAAAGGTATGTAACATTATTTATTTTTACTTTTTTTAAATGTTTTTTTATATTACTTTGTATAGAAATATTTAAAAATGTAAATTATATGTATAAAAAAGGTATAACAATAATAAAATCATTTATTTCAGGTAAATAACACCCATTGCCACATATAAATTAAAAGAATTCCGAAGACATAGACAAATAATATCAGATAAAATAACATAGAATCAAACCAAAACAAAATCAATAAAAAAAAACAAATCATTTATATTGTAACAACATTGTTCTAAATATTAATACATATATGTAGGATCAGGAGTGCCGAGAGGTATTTCGTCAGGGTTTGGAGTTCCCATTTTATTGGGACAAACAAGACTGTATAGGCAATTACAGTGTTTTTATTACAGTAATTAATTAACACACAATAAAATAATGATACACAATAAAATAATGGCAATAAAAAGATAAAGCAGGTAAAAAAGTAACAATACAGTTAGGCGAACAGACTTTTTAAGGTCACAGTTCGTACAGTGGTCAAGCCACCCAAATGCAAAGTGTATCGCTCGCTATCAGCAAGTTAAATACAGCTATGCGAATATACAGCAGCGCTGTACCAAGTAAACCGACAGTTTTGTCGGGAGCAGGGGAGCTCTTTAATGAGTCGAATCCAAAGACCGACTGCCGAGCTTACCGAGTGCACGCTCTTTTATAGGACGATGCCCCCACTTTGTAACCCCTCCACGACAACTCTGTCCGTTGACGCACTGCGGTACGTCACGTGTCTACTTTGATACAAAATGTGCTAAATCTAATAAGACTTACATTATAAAGTAATCAAATAATACAAGAATAATTGTCGTAAATAAACAATGGTGAATTTACAAAGTAAATCATTTTAAAATTAAAGCAACATGGCATTAATTGTTTTGAACAAAACTATCGGTCACACTTATCGAAATAAGTTGCCAAAAATCATTTAGTGGAACTTAATAAATTATGTTTCGATTTATTAGACAATAATTGATAGTTAAAATCAATTAAAATAAGAAATTCAATTCTTAACAAAATTTGGTGACTACCCACAATTTTTAATTGACAACCAACTCCGACACGGCCAGAACTGACGTTCTACACGACCTCGTGTGATTCTGAAAAAAAAGAAAATCTCTTGTGAATATCGATCGGCCTTTCTGACAAACAAAAGCCTTAACAAAAGCCTTAACAAAAGGTATGTTCAAAAGAAAAATCCTGAGTTAGTCAAATCAAATTATTATCAATAGCAGTTGCATCGCAACCATTCAAAATGACCATGCTGCTACTGACAATACATAGCTCAACTAAAGTAGAGACATAATCTCTCAGCCGAAATCACACCATGGGATTCGACAAGTAATTTGGAGTTGATTAGACAACCCGCATAGGCGTCAACATAGACAACCCGCATAGGCGTCAACATAGACAACCCGCATAGGCGTCAACATAGACAACCCGCATAGGCGTCAACATAGACAACCCGCATAAGCGTCAAGTTCAACGTCCAAATCCAGGAGTCAACATAGACATCCGATTAAGCGTCAAGCTAAACAAGAGTCATCATAGACATCTTGTCAATTCAGCTAAACTATGTCAGCAGCAGATGAATCATCATCAGTGTCGGTATTGACATCATCACTAACTGTAACTGGACATTCAGGCATTTTTCGTACACGATCATGGGCATATTTGTAAATTCTATTGGCACTCAAAGCTTTTAACAAGTATCTATCACCATCTAGTAGTTCTAAAATTTTATAGGGGCCTTTAAATTTAGGATCTAGTTTAGTTTGGTTCCGTTCCTCATTGGCAATAAGTACAAAGTCTCCAACTTGAAACTTTTTCAAAATAGCCTTAGTCTTATCATAACGGGCTTTATCATATTCGGCACTTTTAGTTATACCCAGGGCTGCTTGTTCCCTTACACGGGACAGATTTACTTCTATCTCTTCACTGTCAACAGTCATCAAACCCAAAGGTCTAGCAACTCGTCCAATCAATAAGTCTAAAGGACTAGATTTAGTAACCCGATTAATTGTGCAATTTAAAGCAATTTGAACGTCTTCAATGGCATCTTGCCATGAGCGCTCACTGGTCTCAACGGCGGTAAGCATACTTTTTAATGTTTTCATTATGCGTTCAACCTGCCCATTAGCCCTACATGCACCGGTAGCTATTAAATGCAAAGCAACATTATGGGAATCACAAAATTCTTTGAAGTTTTTGCTAGCAAAACAACGACCTTGGTCAGCTATAACCCGAGAAGGTGCTCCAAATAAAGAGACACTGGACTTAAGGGCTTTAATGCAATTTGACGCGTCTATCTGGGTGGTATGGTACAGTAAAACATACTTTGTAAAAGAATCAATTATGACAATGATATATTCCTTGAGATCACTCTTTCCACTAAGTTTTCCTGTAACGTCTATATGCACGGTGTGCCAAGGTATACTGACTTTAGGTACTGGGTGTAACTCTGCTTGAATTTTACCCGAGTTAGATTTTGAGATTTTACACGTGATACAGTTATCTACGAATTTTCTAACATATCTAGCCATTTTATCAAACCAGTAATGCTCATAGACCTTTGCAAGTGTTTTATCCCAACCTAAATGCATGATTGCTTCATGGACATGGTTTATAACAGACCATCTAAAAGCTCTTGGGACAATAGGTAAACAACGAGTTTGTCCATTGCGTTGTATTTTACGGTACAAGGTTCCTGATCGTAATTCATAACTTTGGGCAATTTCAGGGGGTAGAGAGTTACTTTTTAGATTAGAAACGATTGTTAAAATCTCAGAATCACGCTGTTGCTCAGCTAAAAGCCAATTATTAGACAGAGTTATAATATCAACACGTTTCTGTTCTGTTTTGTTGATTGAGTGTGGAAGGGGGTTTCTAGAGAGAAAGTCTACGTGGTTCATATATCTGCCTTCTCTATACATGATGTCAAAATCATAGGCCTGTAGAAAAGCCCACCATCTATGTACTCGGGGAGTTAAATCAGCCTTACTGCGCGAGGCTTTAAAGGAATTACAGTCAGTTACAACAGTAAATTTATGTCCTTGCAGATAATGGTGAAAATGCTTAACTGCGTTAACAACGGCCAAAGTTTCCAATTCATAGGAATGATATTTACTTTCAGTTGCAGTCGTTCTTTTACTATAGTATTCTACAACATGCATTTTTTTATCAACTTTTTGAAAAAGAATGGCACCGTAACCATCAGCACTAGCGTCAGTATGTAATTCTATGGGACATTCAGGGTTATAAATCATTAAAACTGGCTCATTAGTCAGAATTGAAATTACTTTTTGCCTAATTTTAATATCTCACGGCCTATCATGATACTATGACTTATAGAGGCATCCGGTATCACATGAAACAGTATCTCTAATTGGTAACCATCTATTTCTACTTCACTCAGAATTTGTTCGGTACATATTATGTTAGAATTTCCTATTCCCATTATATTGACCATACAAGAAATACGTTTGCCAGATAACTTTTCAGCACATGTTTCAGTAATAAGAGAACATTCAGCCCCAGAGTCATAACAAAATGCAAGCGACTCACCAGATTGCTGCAGCACACCAGTGATAGGTAGTACATCACAAGCTTCAACACGCTTCACAGATGGTTGGCTGCTCGAAGGCCGACTCCCGGTCGCCTTTGGGCAGCGAGGAGCGACATGTCCCGACTCCCCACAGCGGTAACAGACTATCTTCTTTGGTGTCGCCTTATGTGACGAGCTGGCTGGTCCAGGATGTTTGTTTGTTGTCTCGGCCTTCTTGCGACAGTTGGTAGATTTATGCCCCACTATACCACAAAAGTGACATACTATTGTTCCTGGTTTGAACTTCTTAGGTTGAGAAGAGTCTTGCTGGTCAGAAGAGATCTGAGACTTTCTCTTAAGGTGGGACAAGACACTCAGTTCTTGTTGAAGTTTATGCCTAGTATGTACTTCGGTAGTAAATGCTAGTCGATGAGCACGGGAATCCAATTTGGAGACATGGGCCATTACAGTAGAAGCAGCAATGTGTTCGACACTCAGGCTATTCCATTTAGAAGTCAGTGAAGTGACCTGTCGACTGGCATATGCGGCTAAGGATTCGCCTTCTTTTGGTTGACTATTATGAAGGTTTATGAGGGTAGCGGCAACAGTTTCCGAAACGGCATAACGAGAGAGAAAGACTCTTAAAGTCTGTCCAGGTCAAACCTGCATACGACACTTGAGAAAGCCATACGTTAGCACTGCCTTTTAAGGCTTTAGTAAGGGCAATAATAAGAGTGCCACCTTGAAGAGGCTTTTCCGATAGGCAAATATCAACGGTTGTACTCCAAGATTGAGCGTCGGAATCGGGTAGGTCTGGGTCGAAATCGGGCAAAGGAGTTACAGTAGACGTAGCGGAGTGCGTCTTAATTGCTTCAATTACCTGAGTCATATTTTGATTCTGAAGCTCTAACATTGCTCGCCATGGATCACCAACACCTTCCGATTCCTGGGCTACACCTAATCCCACTTCTGATGTAGGATCAGGAGTGCCGAGAGGTATTTCGTCAGGGTTTGGAGTTCCCATTTTATTGGGACAAACAAGACTGTATAGGCAATTACAGTGTTTTTATTACAGTAATTAATTAACACACAATAAAATAATGATACACAATAAAATAATGGCAATAAAAAGATAAAGCAGGTAAAAAAGTAACAATACAGTTAGGCGAACAGACTTTTTAAGGTCACAGTTCGTACAGTGGTCAAGCCACCCAAATGCAAAGTGTATCGCTCGCTATCAGCAAGTTAAATACAGCTATGCGAATATACAGCAGCGCTGTACCAAGTAAACCGACAGTTTTGTCGGGAGCAGGGGAGCTCTTTAATGAGTCGAATCCAAAGACCGACTGCCGAGCTTACCGAGTGCACGCTCTTTTATAGGACGATGCCCCCACTTTGTAACCCCTCCACGACAACTCTGTCCGTTGACGCACTGCGGTACGTCACGTGTCTACTTTGATACAAAATGTGCTAAATCTAATAAGACTTACATTATAAAGTAATCAAATAATACAAGAATAATTGTCGTAAATAAACAATGGTGAATTTACAAAGTAAATCATTTTAAAATTAAAGCAACATGGCATTAATTGTTTTGAACAAAACTATCGGTCACACTTATCGAAATAAGTTGCCAAAAATCATTTAGTGGAACTTAATAAATTATGTTTCGATTTATTAGACAATAATTGATAGTTAAAATCAATTAAAATAAGAAATTCAATTCTTAACAAAATTTGGTGACTACCCACAATTTTTAATTGACAACCAACTCCGACATATATATATACATCTAGAATTATCTCTATACGTGGTGTAAACAGACCCTTCACATAGCCGTCAACCAAGCATTCTGTACATCAAACTAAAACTTGGCGCAAAAATTGTTGCTGGGAATCGACTTTTTTTTGGGGTGAAAAATCACGTTTTACGGTAGGACTCAATGGAAAGCACTCGAAAGTATTGTGCTGTTGGGTGGATTGAATAGTACGGGGGTCGTGGAAGTGTTTAAAGTAAAAATATTACATTAAAAATATGTATTTAAAAAAAAAACTTGTGAAAAAGTTGGAACTTTGACCCCCAATATCTCCGTAACTAGAAGGTTCCCAGGTATGGTTTAGAACAAAAAAATGATCGCAAAGACGGCGAGAACAAGTGCCTTTCGGCTATGTTAAGAGTCTATTTACTTTATATAATTAAATTGTAACAGACCGATGTCTGTACATTGAAGATATTTAAAAAAATGATATATGGGGGGGTCGTTATTAGAGCAACAGAAGCCAAAATAACAGTTTTTAGAATTTTTGTGTCTGTCTTTATGTCTGTATGTTAGCACGCGCATCACGCAAAAACTACTGCATAGATTTGAACGCAGTTTTCACCGCTCTACTGCTAGATGCTTAACTTAAAATGTAGGCTACATTACATATAGTTTTGGACCCGATAGGTGGCGCTGTGCTAAGCAAGGGCGGGTCGCTAGTTACAAATATATTTATTTATTTATAAAAGTAATTTAAATATAGGCCCCGTCATCATCACCCGGGTATATAAGAGTAGCTAGTCTTCACGTGGCAGGTCAAAAACTCACTTCTTTCCTACAATTATAGATCATTGTCGGATTAGGCAGATCGATTTTATTGATGCATCGTGCCATCATAACTTGGAAAGGCCTCTTTCAAAAATATTGAAAAAATCTGGCCAAGTGCGAGTTGTGCACGCACACAGAGTTCCGTAGCACCAAACAATATAATCAAAATATTTTGAAGTCTTATTCATAACATGTTGTATTACATTCAACAGCAAAACTAAATTTGTTTTTTTAATAAAAACAAAGTTACTGCTGCAGTTTGATGAAAAAGTCCCATATCTCAAAAACTAAACATCAAATCTCATTCAAACCAAATTTCGTTGAAAGTTTTTTTAACTTTCTACAATCCTACATTTTTTCAGAATTTTCCTCTTTAGAAATTAGAGGGAACACAGGTTTTACCACTTTCGAAGTGTCTATCTTTCAAACGATTGACTTTGAGAGAAAATGGTTTTAGAAACCTCAATGCCATTTTTAAAGACCCATTCATCAAACGTGCGGGGTGTCTATAGACACCCCGCACGTTTGAAAAAAAGCGGAGCCCCCTTAATCTTGTTTTTTTTAAATTTTTTATAAAAATCGCAAAGCGGTTCACAGAATACATCTACCTACCAAGTTTCAACTGCGTAGTCCTAATAGTTTCGGAATAAAGTGGCTGTGACATATAGACAGACAGACATGACGAATATAAGGGTTCCGTTTTTTGTCATTCGGCTACGGAACTCTAATAAGCCCTCTTCTGCACCTACAACAATTATAGCATCATCTACCTAGCCTTTTCCCAACTATGTTAGGGTCGGCTTCCACTCTAACCGGATGCAGCTGAATACCAGTATTTTACATGGAGCGACTGCCTATCTAACCTCCACAACCCAGTTAGTACTGAGTAATACGATACCCCTTAGTAGGACTGGTTATCAGACTTTTTGAGCCAATGACTACCTGTAACGACTGTCAAAGATCTATAAATGCCTGCCAGGACCAACGGCTTAACGTGCTTTCCGAGGCACGGAGGAAACTCGGTATGTAAAGGGTAATCACCCATCCACAGACCAACCTAAGCAAGCACGGCTTAACCTAAAGATCGATCCGAGCGGCTGTTATTATTTAGCCACGAGCTCCTCATCTATAATAATTATAGCAATACGAGGAAAATTAAAGCCGGTTTCTGGTATTCCTGACCAATAATAAACCTAGCTTCACGTCCTCCGATGACTAGACTTTTAATAGTCTTGAGTTTTTTAAATCGTCCGTAAGCAACAATCTTTCAAATCTCGGAAACCCCATGACCATATTAACATTATAAACATTTCTGATCAATGACCTTAAATCAGGGCCCGGAACCGGTTTAAAAAGAGCGGTTAATTTCGATTAAATACCGGTAAATATATCGTTCCTTCATTTACCGGTTAAACAAGTGAACTGTATTTATGTAACCCAAATGATAAAGGTTACCGGTTTCATAAGCACACACGTTTTTGACACCCAAACTAACCGGTTAATTCCGTTATTCGTAAATTAACTAAATGACATCGCAACGTCCAGACCGTGCGTGCGAGAGTGGCGGGTGTTCAGGCCTTAGTGCCTTGAAGAAATATCATAGCAATCACACGACGAGCTTCAATATTCGAGTAGGAGCATCTTTTCTTGCAAAAAAAAGTGTATTTTCATGGTCACTAGCCTGTTAACCACCGCCCGTGTAACATTCCTTTTTTTATTACATATATTGTGCGATTCTTGGGACTTTAATTGGCACCAGTATATCCTCCAAATGTATTACAGCGGGTGCCGGGGAACCTATCAAACATGGTTTTAACCGGTTAATTTTCACTATCAAAACCAACATTCATGAATAACCGGTTTTCCGTATACCGATAAAAACCGGTATAGTGCAACCTTAAACCAAAATCGATTTAGGTCTGGCGTCAATAACCGAAACCGGTTAAGAATTGTAACCGGTTTTCGAGCCCTGTCTTAAACCAACCACTGATGATAATTTTCCAACACTGGTATTATGGTGATTACTTTATAACGGTGATAAATTGTTATTTACAGATGAGGACGGCGATCCGACTACGAGTGCAGACGGAGCCCACAGCGTGAAGGATGATGACTGCGTGCCGGTCAACGTAAGTGCTTCACACTAAATGGTGTAACAAGACCCTTAGGGAAGCCGAAAGGCACTTGTTCTCCCCGTCATTGCGATCATTTTTTTGTTCTAGACCATACCTGGGAACCTTCTAGTTACGGAGATATTGGGGGTCAAAGTTCCAACTTATTTTTTAAGTTTATAATAACTTTAAATACCTCCACGACCCCCGTACTATTCAATCCATCCATCAGCATAATGCTTTGAGTACATTACATCGAGTACTACCGTAAAACGTGATATTTTACCCCAAAAAATAGTCGTTTCTCAGCAATAATTTTTGCGTAAAACTACTTAGTTTGATGTACAGTATGCTTGGTTGACGGCTTCGTGAAGGGTCTCTTTACACCTTGTAATAAATAGAAACTGGCCCTTTAAATTTTGCTACAACAATATAATTCACAACACCCATTTCTTATATATTCCAGATGTCAAACGGCCGACTATCAAGTACGAACGAAAGCGAAGACACGATGCCAAACGTCCTCGAGCCCCAAGTACAAATCATACCCCAATCCTCCCCCACACCCCCTCCCTCGCACAAACAACTACCCCTAACGCCCCTCTCAATGCCCCCCCTCCCGATACTCACCAACCCCCTGCAAGCTATCGAACAAGCAAGAATACAACAGAATTTCTTACAGAAACTAAACGAACTTTCAAATACTCCCTTAAATTTGAGTAATTTAGATGAAATTAAGCGAAAAAATGGCCATGATCGGCAGGAGAAAATGGATGATCAGATAAAACATGATTGTGGAACGGCCACGGAGGAGGAGAGGTTATATTTCACAGCGAAGAGGCAACATGCTATATGGGAGCATGAAGCCAAAATGAAGATTCTAAATATGGAGCTAAGGCAGAAGGAAGAAATATTTTCGCTGCAAAAACAACTTTTTCTAATTGAATTAAGGTTGAAGATGGATTTCCTGGAAAAGGCTAGCGCTAAATGATGGGGTGAGTTTAGCAACAAATAGTACTTTGCAAGTTGCGATACTTAGATGTAAACGTAAGTCCACATAGGGCAACCAGACATTTTTACCATAAAAGTGCTCAAATTCGATTACTAGAAAGAAAGAAAAATATTACTTGAACCCACACTGGGCAAACAACGACAAAAGTAATAACAACAAGAATGAAAATATTTATTACACAACATTAGTTTTTGTATATGTGAAACCTGAAACACGTGTCTAGTATTTTTAGTAAAGAATCTATGTACAAAATTTCTAAACTGTATCATGAAAAATCACAAAGTTATAAGCTTGTTCTGTTACCTAGTTGTCCGCATAAAAACGTAGTCAACGCGCAGTGCGCCCGCACTAGCGCCTCCCGCGTAATCTTGAGCTCATGGATAATAATAATTTGGCAGTAGGTACCTAAATGATTGTGATAGGTACTTAATGTCGCTCGGTGTCCAACTTGTAACTTTTTTTAAATATTTTTGGGACAAAACATAACATGGTTTAAAAATTATTGGAATCGATTCAGTTACTTATTCTGAACAAACTATATTCAGGTTTCGCATATACTAAAAATAATGTTGTATACAGGTGAATTTTTCAAGTGGGCGTGGATGGCCAAATCCGAAACTATGAGGAATAGCGAAAAGCACTCAAACGAGTCTCGAGCTCAATTTTGATTAAAACTAAACAACATAACAGTTTGTAGGAATCAACGTAACGTCGAACAAAATCACTATTGGCGCCAACTCACTCGTAAATTCTAATTTCAATTGTTTACGATTTTTTTCTTATACTGTGGCCTTTAGCCGCGAAGAGTCAAAAAAATTGAAATTAGAACATAATGTTGTGAAAATCGACTGCGCTGCATATATAAAATATGAAAAAAAAAACATAATATTAAACGTTTTTCTTAAGTTTGCCGTATGTCTTACTTCCCAGAATTTGATCCTTATTAGCGACACTATCGAATGGTATCATAATACAGTATTTTTTTTTTTCAAAATCAATGGGTTTGATTCCTGGCTAGGAATACTGATTTTTCAAGCATCTAATGAGTCAGTTTTAGTTTTCATCAAAATTAGGCTTGAGACTCCTTTGAGCATTTTTCGCTGTTCCTCATTATTTCGGATTTGGCCATCCACGTCCACTGGGAAAATTCACCCTGTACACCTACCCAACTATTTTCAAATGTTCTGTTTTTTTATTTTTTTTAAGAAATATTTGAATATTTCAAAAATAGGTAAGAAAAATAAAATACAGGAAAAAAAAAGTAGGGGCCAAAAAGGCTCCTATCTCAACATGAAATAAATGTCACAGCGCTGGTATTATACTATTACTGTAACTGGCTGGCTGTACTACCGACTATAACTTGACGGCATGGTTGGCGCAGTGGCTGAGCGTTTGGCTACTGCGCTGCGTGTTGCGGGTTCGATCCCCTCACGGAACAAATATTTGTATGGCCTACAGATAGTTGTTCCGGGTCTGGCTGTTTGTGTTTGTGAGTTTAAATGTTTGTTAACGCACCCACGATACAGGAGAAATTCCTAGTGTGGGGCAACGTTTCGTATACAGTCGGGGAAAAAGTCTTTTCGTATTTTGAATGTATAAAATTGAAGAAAAATCTCTTTGGTTGTACTGTTTGTATCTGGCTGGTTTTAATATCAAGGAAATTAAGAAAAAGCCGCCATTTTTCAGTTGTTTTTCTGTCCGTCAAAATGACTGAATCTAACGACAAAATTCGATACATTCTGAAGTTTTGTTACAAAAAAGGGAAAAATGCGGCTCAAGTCGCTAAAAAATTGTGACGTTTATGGACCTATTACAATGCAGTGCCAGTAAGAGTAGCACAAAGTTGGTTTAAGCGTTTTCAGTCCGGGAATTTTGATGTCAAAGTCGTCCTATTACGAATACGAACATGAACCTCACTATGAAATTACTGTGCTCGGTTTGAGCAAAGTATAAATTGGCTCTATAGATTTCAGCCTCAGTGATCGCAGTATGTTGAAAATCCAGGGCTGCGGGACTGTTCGAAAGAGATACCGCGGCCCTGGAACACAAAGAGCAAAGAAGGAACATGGATGGGTTTCAGTCAGTACAAGTCTGAGACTGCCTTCCGCTCCGCCCAGAGCGGGGGGTCATTTGATGATTTCCCATCAGAAAAGTATCTTGAAAATAGCACACTGAGGGTGGCTGCTGCCCATAGCATCCACATAATATTTTAGTTGATTTCAGCCAGGCAACAAAAAAAAATTTTTTGATCTCTTCAATAATTTATTTTTAATTCCCCAGACAGCGCTGCATACGGAAATGACGACTTCCAACCGTTTGTTTTAAAAACAACGAGCAAAGGAAACAAGCCGCACAGCCGAGTGTAATCTAGTTTTAAAAAGTGCCATCTATCGTGTAGTTACCGAATTAATTCCTTTGGTTTGAGTTAAAGTAGTCAAACTACTAAACAATCCGTTAAAAAAAGATATTGTTATTAAAAAAAAATGTTTTTGCAATAATACTTAAAAATGGGAATAAAAGGACCAATTTTGTCAGAGTGAATTTGAAGACACCAATTGGGCCGTTTATCCTACATTAATTGCTGACATTTTAGGGCCATTTAGCCCCATTTGAGGCCATGGACTGGAGTCTAGGCCTTAAAAAAAACAACGAGGAAATAAGCAATATTAAGATAGATGCCGCCTTAACTAGTATTTATACAAAAAGTGGCCTTGTTAGGCCTTTTTTAAAAAGGACTTTTAAGTTAAGGCCAAAATATTAACAATTGTAACTGAACAAAGATGTGTGCGTAGGCCATAAGTCTAAAAGGCCTTTTGGCCATAAAAAAGACTCTAATCTATGGCCTCAAAAGGCCAGGTTTCAATGTGATTACGAAGTTATTTTTGTATTCGTTATACATTTGTTTATAGCTTATTTTTTATGTTTTTTTTTTTTTAATTAGTCTAAGGAAAGTGCTTAAGTTCGTAAATGCTGCGATTATAGTATTATCCAAGGCACCTCATAATATATGGAAGTTGGTTGTGTCAATTATTGAAGATTGGTGGCAGAAAGAAATGGCAATATGATAAAAAGAGAGGACACATTAATGCCGTTTAAAAGTACTAGGGCAGCTATTTTTATGATTTCCAAAATGTCCTCACGTAAATTGAATTCCCATCTTTTATGGCAATTTTTAGTCTTTAATTAAATGACAATAAAATCTAGTCTAGATCAATAATTTAAAACACATGTATTGTAATGTTGAAAAAAAATGGCGCCCAATCTTCGATATTTGATACAAATAATTATAAAAATTACTGCCAAATTAAGTATCGCAATACGGTATATTAAAGTAGTACTTAGGGGCCGCAAGTCTGTCAAATATATATTATTATATATCGTCGGGGACAGTAGCTATTTTCATGACATATTTAAAAATGGTGTATGCAGATCTATGACATGACGATTTATTGGTTTTTAATAGACATGGTGTTGAAAAATTCGATTTAAAAGTAACAATTTTGACAAAATTTTCTAACATGATGGTAATTTAACCATTTTTCACGGGAAAGAATGACATGACTAGTGATGTCCAACATATTACTAAAATTTCTATGATTAATATCTTTAGTCGATATTTCTAACTTTGTTATTGCAATCTGCCTATCCATTATAAAATATAGCGTGAACATAGTTACAATTCGAGGATGTTTCAAGTGTCGTATCAGTAATAATGATGGCCGTTTTGCATACAAACGTTATTTTAAAACGAAATAACATATTTCCATGATTAAGTATCTTAAAAGTGCCGTATCGTCACGATTTCAAATAGTGCCACAATGACCTTCCCAATACTTCACAAAACGTTGTAAATGTTTTGGCTTTGATGTGAAAGTAGTAATCCTAGTGTCGTCTTTAAAAATATTATAGAGAAAATTGATAGTATACCAAAAAAGAATTCAACATGCTCAATATTTTTAAATAATGTTTGTAAACAAAACGAAGGTAAATTAACCTAGTCTTAAAAATTGTATTCTTTGTATGGAATAGCTATTGTAGCAAAGAGGTAGATTTTTCAGTATTTCAAGTGGAAAAATTAGGAAAAAGGATTAAAATGTATAATTATGTATTATTACAAATGAGTTATTTTTAATGATAAAAGACATTTCTTGGTGTTGCCATTTCAGTTTTAACCTTTTCTTGCCATAATTTTAGTATTGAAGGTC
This sequence comes from Noctua fimbriata, assembly GCA_905163415.1. Lineage (NCBI taxonomy): Eukaryota > Metazoa > Arthropoda > Insecta > Lepidoptera > Noctuidae > Noctua > Noctua fimbriata. Next base: position 10,887,288 of record LR990948.1, on the reverse strand, counting down.
TAAATACAAGGGATCTAAAGGGGGGGAGGGGATTTTTAAGGGATCTACCTCTTTGTAAGCACCGCATCATATTCGATCAAATAATAAGTTGTGATATAGAACATTGAATAGATAATTTGTATTGTGTATTATGAAGCTTTAGCTTTTATATCCATAGATATAAAATCCCTAAACGCTCTGGATGGACCGTTTCCGTTGCGGACGTAACTATTCCATACAATTATTATTTCGAGTCAATGACGTGCCAATAATCGAAAACCATTGTTAATAATAATAATAGTTATTACATGTATAAGATATTGTTATAATAGATTTTTAGATACGTAAAACATTTAGACAACAAATATTGGACAGTATGATGATATTATTAATATTAATAATTTAGACAGGAAATAATAATACAGTACAAAGACTTTTAATAGAAGTCGTTACCTCAGTGCAGTGTATTGTAAATAAAATAACTAGTTTTAGATGTAAAATAAAATTTTAGAAATTTTTTATACGAGGGCGACTTACACCTTCAAATTTTAATAATTTTCGCATTCAAGCAATTTAAGTTGCCAGATTACAAAATTATTATTACCCATCGTCTGGCAAGACTAAATTTTAAAATGTGTAAATATAATTATTAATTCGAACTTTTAGTTGTCGAATGTGGCAATAAAAATAGGTGTAAGCACCTCAAAACATGGCAATACTTTTAAAAATATTTTAAATGGCAATGTAACATTGTGATGTATTTTACGATCTCAATACAGATTAAAAAAGATATTTTTTTTACCTCCGACAAAATTTTGTGTAAAATTTTTTAGAAAGGAAAACTTGCAATTGTATAAAATACATTTTTTTTTATTATTCAAAACGACTACGTTAATCTGATGAAATTGGATATTATTAAAATAAAGAATTTATTTTCTGTTCCGATGTGTTTCATTAGCAGACTTCGCAGTGGTATTAGGAGAAACGTTCATCAATATAATCCCCCAGCCGTTATTCTAATTTATTTGCGGATGGCGCAGTGTTTCATCTACTTCCTTATATCTCTATTAGAAGGTGTCTCGCCCAAATGAGTTTCCTACCCGGGCAACTTCTATATTTTGACGTGAATTCATAAGAACGTCTATTGGCTGTGAACAGCATTTCAGAAATGCGATTAAGACAATTTGATTGTGACTGTACTTTTCGAATATTATAACTATCTCGAAACCTATAATAGATAGGGGGACGGGAGTTGTACCATCGTATTAGGCATATGAGCCCAAAAGAAAAAGTACCCGTTAGGTGACCTTAACGCGCGTGGGTGTGACCCAGCAGCAGCCAAAAATAGTCAAGAAATTGCGCGAAATCACCAAACAGTAACGGCAGTGTCGCTGTACTTTTTTTTCCTTCTCCAGAGGGATACCATGACGTCTCATAGCACTACTCGCTGTTACCCACGAGGCCACGACCTTCGTGCGCGTGAAATTAATATAAATACGCTGTCAGTTAAAAAAGTATCGCGAATTTTGTGTTTTTTCAAAAGTAAAAATCATTAATCAAAAGTAGAAATCATTCATTCATTTTTTGAGGGAAACGGATCAAGGCATCAGTAAATACAACTCGCTGGGATCCGAAGCTAATTCAATCTGATAACGTGATCGGTGAAGACAAACCCCAGAATCGTCTGGTAGCCAAAATGGTAAACACGATTCATGTTGACGTTTAATTTTCTGTTACTCGATCGCGAATATAAACTTTTCCAGCTATAAGTAGTTCTTTATAGTAAGTTTACATATTTGCATAAAATGTATATACAAAATGTTATAAAAACGTTTAGACTTTTAGAGCAGGTCACAACGAACCGCATCGTCCTATTTATAGAAAATTTTCTAGATCATCCACTTATCAGCTTTCTTACAAATGGCTAGTCAAGGCATTTATTGGATATACAACATTAGTTTTAGTATATGCGAAACCTGATACACCTGTCTAGTATTTTTATGTAAAGAATCTATGTACAAAATTTCAAAACTGTATCATGAAAAATCACAAAGTTATAAACATGTTCTGTTACCTAGTTGTCCGCACAAAAACGCGGTCACCACGCAGCGTGAGCCTCCAGCTTCGTCTTGAGCTCATTGATAATAATAATTTGGCAGTAGGTACCTAAATTATTGCGATAGATACTCAAAGTTGCTCGGTATCCAAATTATAACTTTTTTTAAATATTTTTGGGGAAAAATATAACATGGTTTAAAAATTATTGGAATCGATTCAGTTACTTATTCTGAACAAACTATATTCAGGTTTCGCATATTCTAAAAATAATGTTGTATATGTTATTATTATTTGTCAGGCGAGTAATCGCCTATCAATGGTGATAAATATATCAAAGGACATCCTTAAACGCCACTGACATTGACATCTATCATTAAATTGTTTGACAATTTGACCGCGTCACAGACTTATTGTTGTCTTTTGCCAGTTGGTTCATCAAATCAACAAAAAATAATCGATTTTTAATTAAATATACTATGGAAATAAGTGTGCAGACATTCGACAGAATATGCCGCGTCTGTTTATTAGAATGTGCCGAAATGAAGTCTCTATTTACAAAGATGGATGGCGAAAAACGCAACTTGTTCGAAATACTTGCATTTACTTCTGATATTAATGTTAAATTCGAGGATAGTCTGCCAAAACAGGTTTGCGGTGAATGTGAGTCGGTCATGTGCAAGGCTGATGCATTTAAACGCCGCTGTCTGAATTCTGAGACGATTCTAAACAACATCTACCAAAACTCCTTGAACCGTGGTGAAACATTGAGTATTGACGAAAAACGCTCGATAAAAGATGAAAATAAGGGTATAGCCGAAAATTTAAGCAATTATATAAGCTTTGATACTTCAACTGTTACTAATTACAGTTCTCAAGACATTTTTGATAAGAAAAATGTATTAATACAAGATCCTTCATTATACACAATCGCCGACGCTAGTTTTTGTAAGCTCACTGAATCTGCAGTACCTGAAGGCTCCGAACAACCTGTCAAAGAAGAGATAAACTTGAATTTTGATGATGATATAAGCTTTCCTGATCACTATGATGATGGAACACCATGTGACACATTACCTATAGAACTTAAGGAAGAAAACCCTGTAAAAAGTGAAGCAAAGAAATACACATGTTTCTGTAGACTATCATTTACTACTAAAGACAAGTATAAAAGCCATTTAAAGCAAGAAAACTGTAATAAGTACAAAAAAATTTTAGAAAAAGTTAATAAAAACAAATTAGTTACTGTAAAAAATGAGATAGAATGTGTTGCATGTAATCAAAAGTTCAAAACTCCAAATGCATGGAGAATACATCAAGAAATTCATCGTAATGACCACGTATCTGAAAGCAAATCATTATTGCATGTTTGCAAATACTGCTTATGTCAGTTCAAAACGGAGGCATCATTAAGAACTCACATTCTAAAACACGAAAACACCGTACACGGCAAAACAGAATTGTACCAATGCTCATTCTGTTTACGTAAATTCAAGAATAAAACTTCGCTAACTGCTCACATTCAGCGCCATGAAGAAATGGACAACATTAAACACATTTGCAAATTATGTAAAAGAGAATTTAAATACAAAGCTTATTTAGAAAACCATGTATTAACGATGCATTCAAGAAAGAATGGTATAACTTGTGAGATTTGTGCTCAAAGTTTTCCTAACAAAGACAGTTTAGAATTGCATAAAGACAGTCATAAAAATGAGAAAAAACACCGTTGTACAGTTTGCAGTAAAGCCTTTCTTATGTTATGTACTCTGAAGGAGCATATGCGGACACATACTGGTGAGAAACCATTCTTATGCTCGCAATGCGGACGAGGGTTCAGCCAGAAGACTAATTTGGCACAGCACATGAGAAGACATCAGGGGTTGAAGCCTTTTAAGTGTGAGAATTGTGATAAGAGGTGAGTTAAGATAGTTTTGTAACAAACAATACAACAACAACACAACAATAAACAACACAATACAACACACAAAAATCACAACAACACTACACACAACAACACAATTACAACAACAACAAACACACAATCAACAACAATACACACAAATGACACAGGCACAGAGTATAGACTATAGATGCGGACTTTATTAAATCATAATTTATTATAAATATAAAATTTTATTAAATTAAAATTTCACCTAATAATTTAAAATTTTTATTAATAGAATAGAATATATTTTATTGTAAAACATGAGTATACATCAAGTAGATCTACATGTTTTGCCATTTAAGGCGTTCAAAACAACATATTTTTGGCTAAGAATAAACCAAAAAATTAATAAAATTGAGTCTACACAGCAAACTATGATAATTAAAAAATAGAAAGTTTACAGATTTGGGGGTCAAATTGTGAAAATATCGTAATTACAGGAATCTATTTAATTAATTGCGGTCATTTAAAAAATCCGATATGGAATATAGCATTTGGCTATGAGATATTTTTTTTAATGTATTTTAAACAGAGCAGTAGGCATTTGTCTAATAGGTTTTCGGATTTTATTATAAATGATTGGCGCTAAACAAAAAATACTTTTACGCATCAATGCCGTGGTGGATCTTGGTACGCATAATTTATTATTATCTCGTCGATTACGAATAGAAACGTCTGATAGTTTCTTAAATAGGTTAGGATTGGTTTGTATAAAATTAGCTATTTCATAAATAAATAAGCAAGGCAGACTTAAAATGTTATATTTAATAAAGTACTGTTTGCAACTATCAGTTATTTTCAAACCAAACATAGCCCTAATACACCTTTTTTGTGACCTAAAAATGATTTCCTTATTAGTAGAGTTTCCCCAAAATATAATTCCAAATCTCAATATGGAGCCGACAATACCATGGTAGGCAGAAATAAGCGCGTTGGTACTTATAATAGGTTTTAGTTTGTAGAGGGCATAGGCAGAAGAACATACTTTTTTATTTAATTCTTCTGTGTGTGCTTTCAGTTTCCAGTTCAGACGTTTGTCAATGGTTACACCTAAAAATTTTGCTGTGTCTATATTTCTTATAATGGTTAATCTGTGGTGAACATTAATATTTGGTGCTTCTAAACGTTGACTGAAGAACATAATTTTTGTTTTTTCAAGATTGATTTTTAAATTATTGTTATCTAACCAGTTAATTATTGAATTGATTGTATTATTAATTTCATGTTCATACCTATCTTTATGTATAGAATTAATAGTGACCGTGCTGTCATCGGCAAAAAGTGATACTGGATAATTAGTTACTAATGGCAAGTCATTTTGTCCTTTGTTATTCATAATCTATAGATTAATAATAAATTAATATACTAATATATAATATATAATTAATTAAGACCCAATACGCTCCCTTGCGGGACCCCAAATTTAACTATACGTTTTTTTGATGCATAAGTTCCTTCTTTTTTAGTATTAATGTTTATTTTAGAGATTTCTGTAAATTGTTTACGTTTTTTTAGATAAGATTCTACGAGATTTAGAACATTGCCTCTAATGCCATAAGCTTCCAGTTTACGGAGGAGAATGTCATGATTCACATAATCGAAAGCCTGGGTCATATCGCAGTAAATGGAACATACCGGCGTTCTTTTATCCACATTACCCATAACGTTATTTAAAAAATCAAAAATAGCCATGTTTATTGTTTTATTCTTGCGGAAACCTTTCTGGTCTTCTGTAAGAATGTTGAATTAATAGAAAAATATTAATTAATAATCAATAAAATTTATTTTAATTTTTCTATAACCGCAACTGCTGGCACAAAATTTGTTATGCCATAGGCATTCTCTGCGAACATTCGTTCAATTTAAAAATGAAAAAAAAAAAAACAGTAATCTAGAGTACATTATTTTTACCCGACTACGGCAAAGCCAAAATAAAGGGTTATGATTTCAACAGCATATGTGTATCATTTTTATCTTCCACCGTTATGTCCGTAACGCCTAAACTACGGGGCCAATTTTGATGGCGTTAAAAGTTTTGTTATTTACATTTACATTTAATGCGAACGGCGGATGCTACAGCACGTTAAACGAAAACCGAAAAATTTGTTTATACATTTAGTTCAAGTCTTGTCTTGTTTAGTTTAAACTTTTAATTGTGATTTTTTATTTGAATACTATTTTCTATTGTACACCACTTTTACCATCACAAAATTTGTCATTGAAGAGCGGGATCTCCTAGCACAGGTATATCTTTTACTTAAAAGGAGGTCTCTATGTAAGATTTACTGTAAAAGTTGTACAAGTTTCTGCAATAAACCTTTTTATTATTTCCTTTATTCGTATTTACACATATAATTTACATTTTTAAATATTTTTATACAAAGTAACATAAAAAAAAAACATTTAAAAATATAAAACATAGTAGCCCACCGGCATCGGATCAGGGTCCGAGCTACCGGTGGTCAGGGCTCTTGAGAGAGGAACCTCCTAACGATACGCGCCGTGTCCAGAAGTACTGCTTTCTGAATCAAGCCCTTGATCCAGCTGCCAAGCGAGAGCCTCCTCAGTTGTTGGTCGAGGCTATTGGCTATTAAGCCATTGGCCGACACGACTATCGGCACAATGACTGCTGTACTCACGTCCCACATGTCGACAACCTCACGAGCCAGATCTAGATATTTGAATTGTTTATCTTTCTCTGCTTTCACGAGGTTCTCGTCATGCGGAACCGTTATATCAACAATCATTGCGCGACGCTCCAATCGATCTATCACCATTATTATTATTATTTATTTATTATTTCCTTTATTTATTTATATACAAATTAATTACATTTTTAATTATTTTGTTTTATTCGTTACAAAAAACAATATAAAAAAAAACATTTAAAATATAAAAAATGGTAGCCTTATTTATTTATTATTTACAGTTTTAGTTGCCGTTTTTGTCGTAGTTGGGTTTTAGGTTAGGCTATTTTCAAATTTATTTATCTCCATCCTTTTAACTTTCCAGATTCGTATCAAAAGGCGAACTCGACGCGCACAACCGAAAACACAGCGGAGCGCACCCTTTTGTATGTGATGACTGCGGTAATGGCTTCACAACGTCAAGCGCCTTAGTGAAACACCGTCGAATACATACCGGAGAAAAACCTTACCAATGTGACCTTTGTCCTATGAGGTTTGCTGCATCAGGCACTTTGAAGAATCATCGACGAACCCACACTGGTGAAAGACCCTTCCAGTGCTCCTATTGTGAAAAAGCCTTCGTCCAACGTAACGATTTAATCTCCCATATTCGTTGCCATACCGGTGAAAAGCCATATATTTGTACTCAATGCGGTCAGTCGTTTAGAAAAGCTTCGGGATTGAAAAGTCATGTTAAAATGCATGTGAAGGAGCCGGGGAATGTGCTGCAAGGTGTTAGTGTGATGTTGAATGGAATGCAGTGTGCTGAACAGTGACTTTGGTTTATGAAATATAGCTTTTGACCACAGCTTCGCCCGTGTAGAAGTCACCAGGATAAGGCCCGAACTACACCAAAGCGAAGACGAGAGTCTCAAAAAGATTTAGTAGAAAAGTAGAGAAGAGAGATGTCTCACCAATATGTAAACACTAAACAACTTTTAAAAGTGTTTTTCTCGTACTGTTTTGATTAAAATTTCATGTTGTTACGAACATAGTATTCTGGAACTCCTATTTTTATGAAAAAGATCCTATCTCCAAGTTACAATCGTTATTTCTCGCGAAAATTGCTTTTAAATTTAGAAAAGTGTATATGTCACAGTCAAAACTACTTTTGACCGGTGAAAGTTTTTTTAACAATAACTAACATTTACTTCGAAACTTATTAGGTTGTTTGATTTTTTTTTTGTGATGTTTTCAAAGGGTACTTACTCTACATAAATACGAAAAACTTTATTCCGATAGTCACAAATCCGAATTTTAAAATACCGGTTTTCATATTTCCGAATGGTTCAAAATTCCTAATATAACAACTGCGATTTATCATTTATCCTGTTTTTATAATTCCTAAATTTCAATAATCCTAACGTTTACAATTACTATTCTCAAAATACCGAGTTTTAATAGATTGAATAACAAAAAGTCCGACTTAATGGTAATACGAAACTTCAAAAATACGAATTCCGATTATTAAAACACCGATTAATTAGCATTCCGAAATAAAAACGCCTTGTAAAACTGCAAAAAATAATATTAATACACAAATGCCGCAGCTTCGTCTTGCCTTGCACCTCAGCCGCGGCGGCAAGTGTTAAAACCTGTTCCTCAGCTCGCGGCCCGCCTCGCCCCTCCGCGCCTACGCGGATTTAATTTACTCTCTAGGGGTAGGTCAGACAAGACCACTTGGAGTAGGTTTTGTAGCGATTCGTTTCTGTTACTAACTTTTGTAGCACAACATAATTATTGACTTTTTAAGACAATTCTACCAAATAATCGTCGCTCTAAATAAATGTTATGCTAAACGAAATGATGCGGAATTTTTACTTTCCCAAAAGTAATTATGCCAAGTAAAATTCTGCCATCTTAAAAGTATGCCATTGTTAATTTGTTCGTATAAACATTCGGCCAAACAATAATTATATTAAATATAATTAATAAATATTTTTTGTGCCTTAAAAATATTCGTTTAAGGAGATTATGCCAAGTGTGTTACGCCTAATAGATTTCGGAGCATCAAGATTCTGTCAGACGGAACCCCCATCAATATTCTAATTTTAGCATTTTATTCGAAGTATTGAAAATCGGAAAGTCGTTTTTCGGACCGACAACCCATAGAGCATTTGATTCTTCGAACATATGAAAATCGAACAACAAAAAAAATCGGATTTACGAGTTTCGGTAAAATAAATTTCGTGATTTTTAATAACAGACATTATTAATTTTAGGTATTATGAAATTCGGAGTTTTGAAAATCGGAACATCGAAATTCGGAATAAAATATTTCGGAGTATTTGGGTGTTCTCGTTTGCTAAACATTATGTTGTAGTAATTCTAGGACTAGGTAATTACAACGTTCTGAAACAATATATTTTAAATGGAGAACACGCATTTTAACATAATAAGCATTTTGACTGACACCAGTCAAAAGTGGTTTTGACCGACTAACAGTTTTGCCTGTTACATATACATATTGCTGCTCATGACTGTACACTCATCTTTGGTCCGGTTAAACCAGTAAGCATCTCCGCACCACACATCTCGCTCGGTAGATACACCCTTGCGTCTAAGCATCTCCTCTCCACTCCGCTTCACACATCTCCGCACGAGGAATGATCAGAGATCTGAATACCTATTCTAAGGAATAGGTATTCAGATCTCTGATCGTTCCTCGTATAAGTACCTAGATTTTATTTAGAAATCATTCCTGAATTTTATACGTACGTACGAGGTATTATTCACATGTTGCTACTTGCTTGAAATTTAGGCTTTCTGTCGCTATTCTGGCCTAGTGATAGACTCGAAGATCTTCAACTTTATAAACGAACTTGCGACCCGCCCCGGCTTCGCACGGGTGCAATTTATATAAATAAACCTTCCTCTTGAATCACTCTATCTATCACTGAAAACCGCATCAAAATCCGTTGCGCAGTTTTAAAGATCTAAGCATACATAGGGACAGACAGACAGCGGGAAGCGACTTTGTTTTATACTATGTAGTGTTGTTACTCAGGCCAAAATTCTGCCTTCTGAAAACACTTAATTTTAGTGAGTTATCTTTATTTAATTAGGCTAAAATGATGACATGTATTAGCATAAGTATTATTGTTTACAAATAAATTAAAATAACTTGTAATAATCGAATAATTAATCAATATTGGGACCAATTTAGTTCAATTTTTGATTGTGCTATTAATTTTGCAAATGGATATTATTTTATTCCGATGACATCTTAATTTCAAATCACTTTGTTGCTATCTGTTCAAATCTTTTGATATGCGTGCTTGACCCTACAGACGTTTTGTAAATAACAATGAAATCAATTGTTTTATATAAGTGACTGTGAAACATATTATTTTCTGTTTTAAGGTTTATGTGGATAAATGTGAATACTCGAATATACTTTTACGAATTCAAAATGTATTTTAATTTTAAATAAATAAGGATTTCCTGTTTAGTTGTTGATTTACGGAAAATAATTGGTGTTCAGTAGATATTTTCATATCATTTTGTAGGTTGACTGAAATACTTCAAATTAAACACAAAAACATATGTAACAATCAGGGGTTAATTTTGCTCTAGAGTAGAAAATGTAAAAAAAAGTATTTTTATGTAAAATTTCGTAATTAGTAGTTAGTTTAGTTTGCCTGTTGGGCACATGGGTTAGGTAAAAATAAAACGCAGAATTATAAGTTATAAATTATAATAAATAAATAATAATTTATTTGTTTATTTGCAACGCGGCGAGTTGTTTCTTGAGGTCCAATAGTTTGTTGATCTCTGGCTGCAAAACCGCCTTGTCTTTCGTTGAAGCCTTCAGTTTTCGTACCTTGTCAGCCTGCAATGAAAAAGAGAAATAAAGGGGTTAATGGCCGGCCTAACTTCCGCCATCTTTTTTTTTTCAAAGTTGCGGCCATGCATAAAACCTATATTAATCGATAGCTGGTATCAATACAGACAGGTTTTGTATGAGACAAAATGTTCTAGAGTGTCACGTTTACGAGATATACGCTATCAAAGTTGTGCTGAAGATGCCATCAGTGAATGGACTTTAACTTTCAACCGGCCAAGTGCGAGTTGGACCACACCGAGGGTTATTTTGTTATTAAACTACATATTTACGGTTTTCAGATTTTTTTCCTTTACATGTACTGTAAGACATTGCTTCTTGCCAAATTTCATGATTCTAGGTCAACGGGAAGTACCCTATAAATTTTGATTCCCTTGACAGTGTCGAAATATACGTTTTTGAGGCATAAACGGCGGTTTTTGTTTACGTTAATTTAGAAGTTTGATTTTTTCACAGCTTCAAGGGACTGTAGACTTGAGTATATGGTTTTAATTTCAACTCGATACCTCCACGCGTTCCCGAGGTAAAGGGTCTTGACAGACAGACGGACAACAAAGTGATCCTATAAGTGTTGCCGGACGATGGCAATACCCCTTCGACATACAAGCTTGATGTTACCTGGTCAGCGAGCTCTTTCTCGAGCGCCTGTACATCCCCGCTGCCACTGCTAGTCACAGGAACAGTTGGTGCGGCCGCGAGTTGTTTCTTCAGATCCAACAGTTTGTTGATCTCCGGCTGCCACACTAATTTGTCTTTTGTTGAGGCTTTTAGTTGGCGGACTTTTTCGGCCTGTAGTTGAGAAAGAAATATGGTTGTTAACATAATATTCCGGCTGTAATCCCCACCGTGTCTAAGAGTACATCCACATTTCAGTTACAGTTAGGAACGACCCTATTGCCACCAATTGAGCACAAATCCAGAGTCCTAAACACTACGCAAGATGTAAGCCGTCAACCAAGCATTCTGTACATCAAACTAAGTAACATTACGCGAAAATTATTGCTGGGAAACAACTTTTTTTTTGGGGTGAAAATCACGTTTTACGGTAGGACTCGATGTAATGCACTCAAAACTTTAGGCTGGTGGATGCAAAATAAATAATAAGTAAACGGGTCAGGGATGTATTGAAAATAACCATTTAAATAGAATTTAGAAAAAAACTTGTGAAAATCATGGATCGTTGACCTCAAATATCTCCGTAACTAGAAGGTTCCCAGGTACGGTCTAGAACAAAAATAATATCGCAATGACGGGGAAAGCAAGTGCCTTTCGGCTTCAATAAGAGTGTTTTTACACCCATTATTATTTTTATTTTATTGTTTAAATGCCCAGCGAGGCCGGGGCCTGGTGCCTGCCCACATGTCCAGCGAGCCCTGGGCCCGGGGCCTTACCGCATGCTCAGCGAGGCAGGGGCCCGGGGCCTGCTGATTCTCAAGCTAATTTAAATAAATAATTGGACGTAATGAAAAAAAGAGTCTTACTTGTTCTGCAACAGCTTTCTCCAAGCTACTGGAATCGCTACTTGCAACACTGTTCTGTGGGGCTGGTGCTGCAGCTTGTGCCTTCTGAGCAGCTTCAAGCTGCTTCTTGAGATCCAACAGCTTGGCGACTTCCGGCTGCACTACTGTCTTGTCTTTAGTTGATGCTTTCAGCTGACGAACTTTATCAGCCTAGAAAAAAAAATGCACTGTGATATTAATAAAAATTCATAGACCCTTCTCGACAGCATAGTAAAATGTTAATAAACAGTATGGACCATTAGCAACTAATACAGGGTGAAATTGAATAGATGCGACAAATTTACATATACAATAATACGTGTTGTCAAGAAAATGTACAAAATATCATATGTAAATTTAAAAAATAATTGATCAGTCTTACACTAGAAAACAGGCAAAATTAGGTAAATGACCGCTATGAACGGCAACGTCGATTATTGAGTATTGTGATGAGTCGGACGAGATTTTTTGATACTTTAATTTTTCTTATTTATTTTGCATATTAAATATTTTGCTGGAATACCGATAATTCGTACTTAAATAAAGATAATAACATCAATGGACCTTTTGAAAACGATAATCGCGTAATTTTTTTTAACGATTTAGATTGTAGAAAAAACAGTTTATAATTACTATGTTACTGAAACTGAAGCTCCCATTTTTTTTGTCGCATTTATTCAAATTCATCCTGTATATCTCCTGCATAGACCACAAACCATTATCAACCACCAGCATTGTCCACCATCAAGAGTCAGTATACAGGGTGTAAACGGACCCTTCACGAAGCCGTCAACCAAGCATTCTGTACATCAAACTAAGTAACTTTACGCAAAAATTATTGCTGGGAAACGACTTTCTTTTTGGGGTGAAAAATCACGTTTTACGAAAAAACTCAATGTAACGCACTCTAAACATTGTGCTGATGGATGCATTGAATAGTGAACGGGGGGGCATGGAGATATGAAAAATAAAGTTGCAACCCTGAAAAGTAGTATTTCAAAAAAAAGTTGGAATTTTGACCTCCAATATCTCCGTAACTAGAAGGTTCCCAGGTATGGTCTAGAACAAAAAAAAATGATCGCAATGACGGGGAGAACAAGTGCCTTTCGGCTTCGTTAAGGGTCTTTTTACACCCTTTATATCATCGACCACCAACTTGGCCCACGATCACCATCTTCTACCAGCATGGACCGCTAACCACCAACATAGCCCACTATAGAGCATCTATCTAATATCAAAAAGGCCCACTAACTGCCATCTACTACTTACAAGGCTTACTGCATACCTATATCAGCGTGACCCATTGTCTCACACCCATGAACTCACCTGTTCCGCAACAGCTTTCTCCAAGCTACTGGCATCGCCACTCTGTGGAGCAGCTGAAGTCTTCTGTGGAGATGTAGCTTGTGCTTTCTGAGCAGCTTCGAGCTGTTTCTTGAGATCTAACAGCTTGGCGACTTCCGGTTGCCACACCGCCTTGTCTTTAGTTGACGATTTCAGTTGGCGGACTTTTTCACCCTAGAATTTTATGAAGAATCGATCTATGAATGGTAAATAATTTTAAACAAATCAAATAATTAACAGCATTTCTTTAATTTGACTCATCATCATCATTTCAGCCGAAAGACGTCCACTGCTGGACATAGGCCTCCCCCAAGTGTCGCCACATTGACCGGTCCCGTGCGACTCGCATCCAGCGGATCCCTGCAACCTTCACCAGGTCATCGGTCCACCTAGTGGGAGGCCTTCCAACGCAACGTCTTCCGGTTCGCGGTCGCCATTCCAGAACTTTTCGGCCCCATCGGCTATCCGTTTTGCGAGCAATGTGCCCTGCCCACTGCCACTTCAGTTTGGCAATTCTTCGGGATACGTCGGTAACCTTGGTTCTCTTGCGGATGTCCTCATTTCTGATTTGATCACGCAAGGAAACTCCGAGCATAGCCCTCTCCATTGCCCTTTGGGTGACTTTAAGCCTTCTGATGAGGCCCATTGTGAGCGACCACGCTTTGGTCCCAATAATTTGACTATTGTAAGTTTATTTGTTTCTGAGAATGTACAGTGCATTCAAACACTCTTTTTCTGGGCTCAGCCATAACGGGGTTTATTTTTATTTCAAAGAGCAAAATAAAAATTACTAAATTACCTGTTGCTTTACAGCTTTTTCAAGCTCTGAAACAGCACTAGATCCGTTTTGCTGGAAAAATAAACAGGAAATATTTACAGGGTGTAAACGGACCCTTCACGAAGCCCTCAACCAAGCATTCTGTACATCAAACTAAGTAACTTTACGCGAAAATTATTGCTGGGGAACGAGTTTTTTTTGGGGTGAAAAATCACGTTTTACGGTAGGACTCGATGCAATGTGTTATTTATCATTAAAATCATCAATACAAGCCTCTAAGTTCATTGAATGACTATTCCATGAAAAAGTCATTCAATGTGATTATATGAACTTAGAGGGTTGTATTGATGAGTTTAATGACTATAACTCTGTAAAGTCATATTTGTTACGACCGCGAATCATATCTTAATCAACATACAACCTGACACTGACCTGTGAATTGCAAAAAACGTAAGAAAATTTAAATTTCGCGAGCTACCCTGGCGCTTCCACCTTAAACTTGACCGATTGATGTGTTGCTGGGGAGTTCGTTCCCCCACTTCAACTCCCAAGCTAAAACCTTTTTTTAGGATTGGAAATCATCAAATGACCCCCCTCCCCCTCCCGCTCTGGGTGGAGTGGAAAGGAGTGTCAGACTTGTACTGACTAAAACCCATCCATGTTCCTTCTTTGCCCTTTGTGTTCCAGGGCCGCGGTATCTCTTTCTAACAGTCCCGCAGCCCTACCCGGCTACCCTGGTGAGGGAAATCTTTACCCCCCCTTTTGATCTTTCTTTTTTTTGTTCTTTTATCTTTTCTTTTTTTCTTCATTAACATGGAAATCTGATAATTATTATTATTCATTAATTGGTCAGAGAGGGCAAATTGTAAGCAGGATTGGAAAGCCATGGGGGAGGCCTTTGCCCAGCAGTTGGACAGAGCAGGCTGATATATAAAAAAAAAGGAAATCTTAATGAAGCATGAAAAAGACTTCCCTCTCAAAAAAGTACAAGATTATGATATGGAAACATCCGTGTCCTAAATGTCTATCTCTTAATCACCTTATTAGCCCTGTCGCTCTGTGACCCCGCGTACTTAGCGCGCAGCTTCTCCAGTACTTCGGGCTCTATCTTCGCGAAGAGAGGTTCTGGTGTGCCGATGATGTGACCCGATGGTATGTATTGTAGCAAAGATGGGTTCCTGGTGGCAAAGACGAGAGTTTATTTATTTTAATGCACAATGTACACAACCAATTTTACACGCTAAGCTTAAACTAGTGGGTACATGACCCTGTTAGGGTGCAGCAAGATAACTTAAAACTAATATTACAGAGTATCTATTATTATTTATCTAATAATTATGACTTACATAGATCATTAGGAACTTTCCACATTTAAACATTATATTAATTAAACTTATAAGTTTGAAAGTTCCACTCTAGCATTTTGTTTCATTTACTCAATAAAATTAAAATCATGTTACACAAAATTAAATTGAATTACAGTTTAATGGTGAAGGTTGCGGCTAAATAATAACAGCAGCAGGGGCGTGCATACCATACAGGCTATTAGGCCTAGCCTACCCTACCAACAACGCCAAATGCATTTATTATAACTTTGTAATAAAATAATACAAAATATTAAAAAAAAAAACCTTAAAACTCCTGTTAGAACACTTATAGCAACTTGACGCGCCCGTGTGACGTAACTCAAACTCACACTATACTGTAAGGTAAGTTCGTAGCTACAAATTGTCAATTCTGAGGCTAGACGTCAGAAAGCCTATAAAACAATATATTTCATTCATTATTTTACGCATACTGTTACATATTACCGTGTGTAGGAACGGCACACATGTGTAGATTATGGGCGTAACTCCGTTCACTGTAGACGATCACCACGAGTTATGATTGGCTCGCTAGATTTATGAATGAAAAAATATTAGAGCAGTGTTCCCAATTTGTGGACATTTCCCCGTTTTGTGGGGAATTTGAGCAAAAGATACAGACACGATAGTTTCCTTAATGACTACTAGATACAATTAAAGAACATGGTGCTATTGTCGAATTTATACTTTCCGCAAAAATGATAAATTGTATTTATAAGAATGCAAAAGCCCTATAAAAATAATTAAAAACTACATGAATTTTATTTTTCGCTTTGATTTTTGGGGAGTTTGGAAAAAAATATGACAACACCACCGTTACGTCTGTCACTTATGTCAGAAAAAATTTTAGTAGTCATATTGTTTCATGTGACAAGCAAATTATACTCAATCATGAATGTTTTTATATCTAACTTAAGTTATAACTTATAAGTCATTCGTTTTGAAACGTACATTCATGTAAATATTATTTGTTAAGTACATTTACACTTAAAGATGGTATTCTGTTGTGAAGTGTGCGGTGATTATGTGTGTTAGAAGTTAAAAGCAATAAGTTTAAGCAATTATCGTTTAATGATAAGATTCATGTGGTGTCTGAAGATAGATGTATACCCGAATTACGAGAGTTAATTCAAAAATATGATAATTCACCTCGTACTCGTCATTTCAATCTTCAAAATATTATGCAACATTTAAGCTGGCTGTGTGGGTAAGCGCTTCTAATTTACACACAAATAAATTATATTGTTTTCCGTGCATTTTGTTTAATACCTGCCCACACGCCCAAGTGCCAAAATTGGGACCGGAACGAAAAAGCTTAACTGCTCAACGCCCAATTTTATTATTACTTTTTTTTTTTGTCGACAGCGCACTGTGTTATTTTTTAGAATTTTTCTAACGAAGCGACATCCTTCATTCTTGTACTGATAGAAAGCCATTGAAATACCTCATATTTTAGGCAGATGGCGTTGTTTCCAATCAGCTTAATTAAAATTTTATACGCTGTGGAAAAACTTGAATTTTGAGTGAATTAATAGCTGTTTATATTTTCTGTGGTTATTTTGAAGTGATAGTTGTAGGAGTTTGTTACTTGTTTGGTCAGTAATATTATATACCATTTTGTTCCTGTTTTTACGGCCTTTCGAATGATACATGTGAATTTCGAATCGATTGGTAAATTGAATGATTAAATCAATAGTTAGTTTATAATTTTGTCAGAAAAATCTTTAAATTAATAAAAACGTGATATAACTATTTTAGGTAAATTGCTAGTTTGTACTTAGTCATTGTGAATTAAAAAAAAAAGCGTGATTAATAACAAACGATTTAGTACCAATTCATTCCATACCATTTAGTTAAAAGTTCGAAGGTGTGTAATGATTTGCTTACGTAGTGTAGGTATTTGTTTTGACTAGAAATTTAGTCAACGCGATGTTATTAGTTCAAATTTTGTGCGAAGAGTGGTCACTATTATGATGTTATTTGATGCCTACTTAGTAAGGCTATAATTTAGGTTCAAAAAAACATAGGGTCATCGCTTTAAATTTTGAAATAATACAAGTTTTATTATGTTTTGGCTTATAAAACACAAAGGCAGTTATTCAAAGTTACTAGTCTACCCTCCGAGGAGGACCACTGCACGCCACTGAACAGCAGCGCCTGCCAAGGTTGGTCTGTGGATAGGTGAGCATTTTCACCCGTTAAGCTGTTGGTCCCGGATGTCATGTGTAGATCTTTGACAGTAGTTACCGTCTCGTCACTGGCCCGAGAGCCTGGCAACCAGTTTTACCAAGGGGTATCTTATTAGCCAATAAACTGGGATGTGGAGGCGATCTCTGCGAAGCCTACGAAGCCGTGAAATTGACGAATTTTTGGGCCAACAAATATATATATATTTTTTTTAGTTTAAATTCCGTGTATGGGGAGCTCCCCTTTTAGTCTTTTAATTTTTTTTTATTTTTGTATAAAAATCGTAAAGCGGTTCACAGAATACATCTACCTACCAAGTTTCAACTATGTAGTCCTAATAGTTTCGGAATAAAGTGGCTGTGACATACAGACGGACAGACATACAGACACGACGAATCTATAAGGGTTCCGTTTTTCGCTCTCTACTGGCAGCAAGTATATAAATAATATAAATTGTCGAAAACAAGTAGTTATTATTTTGTACCCTATCGCAATGCAATTTGACCCAAAGGTTGACTGGTAGAGAATGTCTTGTGGCATTAAGTCCGCCTATGTACCACTCTTGTACATGAAGTTTAAATATGTAAATAAATCAATGGTCGTATTTTCTCGCTTACTTTGTTGAAGCCCAGTAGTTACTTATTATTTCCTTTATTCATTTTATGTACTTATTTTATATATTTTTAAATATTTCTAAAAAAAAACATGTAAAAAAAAAACATTTAAAAATATAAAAAATAGTGGTCCGCCGGTAGCGGGAGCAGGATCCAAGCTACCGGTGGTTAGGACTCCAGAGACAGGAACCTCCTCACAATACGAGCCGTGTCGAGGACTACTGCCTTCTGAATCAGGGCCTTGATCCAACCGCCTAAGGAGAGCCTCGAAAGATGGTCGTCGAGGCTCTTGGCTATAAGGCCATTGGCCGTCACGACGATTGGTACAATGATTGCCGAGTTCACATTCCACATGTCGACAACCTCGTGTGCCATTTATTATAGCTAGCCCACATTGTCCCACAGGTGGACAAAGGCCTCCCTCCACTCCTTCCAAAGCTCACCCTTCAGTGCTACTTCTTTCCAATTCTCAAGGAAGACATCCAGTTCGCCCCGCCATCTCCTTCGTGGTCTGCTGCGACCACGTGTCACTGTTTCTGTAGTTACTTACTCAGGATTAATCCTCAGCTTCTCCGGCTTGACGTTGAGCTGTTCCCTCAGTCTCCTGCAGGTCTCGGGCAGGTACGGAGACAGCAGCACGCAGAGAAGACCGACCAGCTGACAGCAGAGGCCTATGGCAGTCGCACCACGCGTTCTGAAACACAACATTTAAAAGAGAATTCAGACGAATACAAGCATTTTCACTTCCAATGATGCTAATGATGGTACAGGGCTTAGGGGGATGAAGAACAGGGGGTTAAGTTCTGTATCCCCCATAGAAAAGGGAGGATACTCCGACCAGACGGGTGTTGTGTCTGGTGGGCTACTGCCCGACAGTTGGAGTCGGGTTCTTCTATATACAACATTATTTTTAGTATATGCGAAACCTGAATATAGTTAAAGATTTTAAACTATCAAAATATATCCTGAATATAGTTTGTTCAGAATAAGTAACTGAATCGATTCCAATAATTTTTAACCCATGTTATATTTTGTCCCAAAAATATTTAAAAAAGGTAGCAAGTTGGACACCGAGCGACACTAAGTACCTATCGTAATCATACGGCGCTAGCGCTCAGCTGTGCGCCCGCGCGGGGGCACAGTCGCCCCGCTGCCACACGTCAATGCGCACGTGTCACGCTCCCGGGTCGCGACAGCACCCGCCGCCGTGAGCCTAGTTGTGTTTCGGTTGATCGTGTACCTATCGTATGTAAAAAGTATCGTGTAACCAAACCATGTGTGTGCGATGATTAACATTTCTAAACACGCCAAGATGGTTAATTGTAGAAAGATATGATATTTAGCACTTTTCATCCACTTTAAACTTTAAACGGTTGGCATAAGGTGCAACAAATCGCATTGTCTAGATTTTATCACTATCTTAGAATTTAGATTTTTCGATTCAGAATTCAAAATCAAAGCATTTATTTCAAGTAGGCCAGTTACAAGCACTTTTGAATTGTCGAAACAAAGACAACAATGTAATGTAGCTACAGTTCCAGTCACAAGCCATAAAACTGTGAAAGTACTGTAGTTGCCCATTCCTTAACGTAGATCTCTATGGAGAAGAACGGGCAAGAAACTCCATGGACACTCTTTTAAATCAGAATACTTAATCAACATCATTCATGTTGAGATAGTGGAATTTTACTGTTAGTTCTTCATTTGTGTCATAGATGGCGCTGTAGTACTATTTGCACTATTTTGTTGTAGTATTTTTTCTAGTTCCGCTACACTGGCGACTTCAGTACTAGACTACAAAAGGAGATGTTTCAAAATGTATGGACTATGGAGCCCTGCCAGTTTACAACTTCTGTTTAATTTGAAATGAGCTTGTTTTTTGCCTTTCAGTCGGGTTTTTTAGTTTTTTCAACTACCTTTTTAGTTTAGTAACGTGAAAGATTTCGCGGTCGATCTAAGTTTTTTTATAATATGTATATAAACGGTGTAACAAGACCCTTAACGAAGCCGAAAGGCACTTGTTCTCCCCGTCATTGCGATATTTTTTTTTGTTCTAGACCATACCTGGGAACCTTCTAGTTACGGAGATATTGGGGATCAAAGTTCCAACTTATTCATAAGTTTTTTTTTTAATACATTTGTTTACTTTAAACACCTCCACGACCCCCGTACTACTCTATCCACCAACAGCACAATGTTTTGAGTGCGTTACATTTCGTCCTACTGTAAAACGTGATTTTTCACACCAAAAAAAAAAGTCGTTTCCCAGCAATAATTTTTGCGTTAGGTAACTTAGTTTGATGTACATAATGCTTAGTTGACGGCTTCGTGAAGGGTCCATTTACACCCTGTATATTGTTTATTTTTTTATTTTAGCCGTATTATTTACATAAATGGAGTGCTGTGTTACAGGGAATGTAATTTAACATTGATTTTTTTTTTGCTCTATATAGTAACTGAAATAAAAATAAAAATAAAAATCTGGAGAAAAATTTCAGTGGAATATGATTCAAAATAAGGAGCTGAATGCACCCTGTCAGTTTGTGGAGGGCTGTCCCTTACAACCTGTATTAACCCCTTTAGGGGTGGGTTATCAAAAATCTTTCCTTAATCATCATGATCACCTGGATTGAAATAACTCACTTGTCATCATCAGATCCTTTGAGCAGCACCCACGGTTGTTGGAACTGCATGTGCTGGTTACCCAGACGCGAGATAGACAGGACGTGACGTAACGCCTCGCGGAGACGGCCCTTCTCCATGTGTTGCACGTAAGCTGGAAATAATAAAAAAAAATTAACATCACGCTTGTTCTTCTCAAGGAGGTTCTCATATTTTGGCACTATTGTTGCAAATTTTGGCACTATTGTTGTATATTTTGGTACTATTGTTGCATATTTTGGCACTATTGTTGTATATTTCGAGCATTTATGGTGCTATTTGCATGCATATTTCGACGTATTTATGTTACATAATAAACTTCAATAAATCGGCAAACGCAAGGTGGGACGCCCTCAGGCTCGGTAGAGTGACGATCTTCGCAGGGTGGCTGGTGGCAACTGGATGAGAGTTGCTGAGAATCGAGTTGAGTGGCGTGCGATTGAGGAGGCCTATGTCCAGCAGTGGACTGCTATAGGCTGATGATGACGAATAAACTTTATAACGAAGCCGAAAGGCACTTGTTCTCCCATCATAGCTATTTTTTTTTCTAGACCTGGGGATCTTCTAGTTATTTTTTCACAAGTTTTTTTTTCAAATACAAGTTTTTAATGTTATAACTTTACTGTAAACACATCCACGACCCCCGTACTATTCAATCCATCCATCAGCACAATGTTTTGAGTGCGTTACATTGAGTCCTACCGTGAAACGTGATTTTTCATCCCAAAAAAGGTCGTTTCCCAGCAACGTTTTTTGCGTAGTGTTACTTAGTTTGATGTACAGAATGCTTGGTGCTCACCAAAGGAAACAGAGAGCGAGATCACTGATATTTCGCACTCCCTCTCACCTATGTTTGCGCTTGCTTTTATTTACTCTTCATGTTTCCATCCATTACAAATTTATGGCCGCTAGTTATTTTTGGATATTTGATAGTCGTCACGGGTAGTCAAAAGCCCAAGGTTTTACCAAGACGGTAGATCCTTGTAAAAAACTGGTATTCAGCTGTATCTGATTAGACTGGAAGCCGACCACAACATGGTAAGCCAAAAGCTTTAACAGATGATGATGACTTACCAATAACTTCTCTGTTGACTAACGCGATCAGTTCATAGTCAGCCTGTGTCAGCGCCAGGTCAGGGACCCTCCCCTTGAAGGTGTTGGCGCAGAAGCTTAGAGATCGGTGGCAGAAATTGCCGAGGTTGTTCAGGAGCTCGGAGTTGTTCCTGAAAGAAATTCCAGAACAGGGGGGTTACTATGACGTCTTAGAGCAGGAGTAGTTCCAGTGTGGGAAAGAGACAGAGCTATACAGGTCGTCTAGCGCCATCTCTTTTCCACACTGGAATTACTCCTGCTTTAAGACGTCATGGTTTAAAAATAGGTATAAAAACTAGCGAACCGCCCCTGCTTCAGATGGTTTTGACAACTTGGCCAAGCATCGAGATTTAATCATTAGTACCAGAGCCACCGAAAAACGATTTTTTCCTGATATGACCGAGACCTAGCTAGATCGATTTTTCTCCCCCGTAAACCTCTATAATGCAAGTCATCGAAATCGTTACAGCTGTTTTCGAGAACGTGCTTATAAATATATCCAAATATTGCACATTTAATTTTATACGATAATCTGCTATTCGATTCTTCCGAGATTTCATCATTAGGATTATGTTCGCAGAGCTAGGCAAAGACATGCTTTGCTTTAATTAAAATTCAAATTACAAAATACTTTCTCGCATGTATTTAAAATACATTTTTTTTTAACTCGTGTATTTGAAATATAAAATACAAAATACAGTATTTTAACTATTTTTATTTAAAATACAAATTACAAAATACGGTCAGGTGTTAGGTTACGTAAATAGAATAGAATAATTCATCGTGACATTCGCGCTTTTTTTCTTCTTTCTCGTGTGGTTAGTGCCTAACCTGGTGTCGAGTTTTTTTGCCGCCTATTCGTACCTACTAATAAACTTAAGTAATACACAGAATAATCGTGAAAATAACCGTTTAATAATGAAAATGACGATTGACAAGATACTTGACAATTTGACGTACGGTACAGGTGCAGTGTTGCTAACTTTAAAAGTTGTCATATTTAGCAGTCGACATTTTGCTTATGAAAGCGATCGAGCGCTATTTTCTGCAGGACACACCCATTAATAAGATCGCTAAATGTATTTTTGAAGCTATAAATATTTGAAATACTAACTACAAAATACGTCGGCGTCAGGTATTTGAAATACCAATTACAAATACCAAATACGTATTTTTATTTCAATTACGAGTATTTTAATTACAAGTAATTCAAATACTGCCCAACTCTGGCTGTTTGATACATGCCGACCATGTGGTTTATGCACTTTTGTATGAAAAAGCAGATTTATAACCGATGAGTACTTTCTACTGTGGGAGGTCCTGAATCATGCACACAGTTCATGGTTTAACTAGCTTTGACTTACCTAGTCCCCAGCTCAACCCAACTAAAGCTGGAGTCTGAGGTCTCAGGTCGTATGCTGGCCAGGTAGAACCGCCACACATCTGAAGGTATACCTGTATCCTGAAAAAGACAATGGGATAGTGACTAAATGAAATCTCATATGTACTAGGTGTAACTAAGTTTTGAGTATGAATGTGGATGGGTATAAGAGTAGAGGAAGACCAAAGAAACGATGGATGGACTGTGTGAAGGATGATGTGGTAAGAGGAGGTGTCTGATGAGATGACGAGTAATAGAGAAGTATGGAAGAAGAAGACATGCTGCGCCGACCCCAAATGAATTGGGATAAGGGCAAGAGAATGATGATGTACTAGGTATAACAAATATAACTAAAAAACCCGACTGAAAAAACTGAAAACAATAAAACAAGCACTTTTTAAATTAAACAAAAGTTGGAAGCAGGCGGGGCCCATTTGAATACAAAATTATGAAAATGGAATAGTTCCAGCTTTTTAGTTTAGTAACGTCAAAGAATTGGCAGACGTTTTTTTATTATATGATTTGTCACTTTGAATAACTTTTGAACTTATAAGTTGTATATATTTTTGTAATAACACTTTAAAACCCTTTATTTTGATACCCCACTACGATATGGAACACACTCGAACGCTACGATATGGCACCTTAAATCCGCCATTTATTTTTGTTTTTCATTTCAATGTAACCAGTGACACTCGCGCCAAATAATTAATAATTTAATAATAATTTATCCAAATCCGTTCATCCAATTAGGAGTTACGAGGGAACATGGAAACAGACATACATACAGGTCAAACACATAACCCTCCTTATGGGCTTCGCCGCAGTCGGGTAAAAATAACATTAATTTTGAGCAAGTAACACCAATTTCAAACGCCCGTGACTGTCGCGGCCATTCATGTCTACCTCTATCTGCCTTATTATTTAGACTAGAAACGGGATATTTACCATGTTTTGTGATGTTTTCCATGTTGTTGTTGTGTGGAATATCCCGTTTCTAGTCTAAATAATAATGTTAGTGACCATGATAGTTTAAAATCTATCTGTCTTGTTTACATCAATTTTTTTGCCCTTAATAGAATTTTATCCCGGTAGCATGATCACGCGGGACAATTAAAAAAAAAAATGAAAAAGAAAAATAAAAACAAAGAAATATGAATATGAATCACCGAACTCCACGCGAGCGAAGCCACGGTCATAAGCTAGTTAATAATAATTAGTTTTGACAGTTCACCTGAGCATCACTTCCAAACACACCAACTCCTCGAGATTTCGAGAACTTTCCATCTTCATAGTTCAAGTATTCTGGAAAAGAGAACATCATCCATTAATAATAATTTCTATACCATATATATATATAGTCCCCCTTACCGATTTCGATAATGGCGACACCTTAATGCTATTTCCTTGCGTGTGCCCTTATATGGCTGGCCAGACCGAATTTGCTTTTAAATACCCGGTCACAACTTAAGCAGTAGAGTTGACCGGTGGAGTTGTAGGTGTAGGTGTAGGAGGGCTTAGGTCTCTCTTTCCGTATTTGGCGCTTTTCGCTTTTCAAAAAGTATTTCTTACATCGTACATATCTTTAATGAGATTATATTATTTGTCTATAGAATACTGACTGCCATTTTTCAAAAGGAAGCCGGTAGGAATCGAATTGTATGGAACCTTCGCCACTGGTAGGTAGGCTTTTTTAACATATTGTGGAGATAATCCTTTCTGTGTAAAAATTCACCACAAGGATTTCCTCGTAGATTTTCCTGTATTTTAACATATTTTTTCCGGGGTTAATTTTGTACCTGTCGCAAACAGATGGCTGACCAGCACGTGACCCTCGTTGACGCCCATGAGCGTCGCCGGGAACATGACGCAGTGGAACGGCACGTTGTCCTTAGCCATGAACTGGTACAGCTTCACCTGTGGATAAGAAATATGGATTGTATAGGCAAGTTCTGGTAACAAGCCGTTCTCGGGGTCAAACCAGTTTATATACAGGATGCAATTAAATTCATCGGCATTCTTTTAAGAGGTCATTGTACTCATCATTATGAACAACTCTTACTATGGGACCAAACAGGAAATTGCGAAAAAAAAATCAGCCGTTCCATACATTTTGACGAGTTATGCGAACATAAATGTAGGGAACAGCTGATTTTTTTCGCGACTTCAGGTTGTTAAGCCTGCGAACTTCGTAAAAAAAAAAATTACTTCCCTCTTTGAATCAGATTTTGTGAACCATTTCAAGGGTTTTAATTGTTTTGCACGGTACCCTAATCCCTTTTAGGGTTCCGTAGGCCATTGCCAAAAAATTATAGATTCGTCATGTCTGTCTGTCTGTCTTTATGTCACAGCCACTTTATTCCGAAACTATTAGGACTACACAGTTGAAACTTGGTAGGTGGATGTATTCTGTGAACCGCTTTACGATTTTTATACAAAACTTAAAAGATTAAGGGGAGCTCCCCATACATGAAACTGACTCTAAAAAAAAAAAAAAAATCGTCTTGAGCGCATTGATAATAATAATTTGACAGTAGGTACCTAAATTATTGCGATAGGTACTTAAAGTCGCTCGGTGTCTAACTTTTAACTTTTTAAATATTCTTGGAAAAAATATAACATGGTTTTAAAAATGATTGGAATCGATTCAGTTACTTATTCTGAACAAACTATATTCAGGTTTCGCATATACTAAAAATAATATTGTGTACGTGCAAGGTGTTTATAGAGGCCTTTAAAAATGACATTGAGGTTCCTAAAATCATTTTTTCTCAAAGTCAATCGTTTGAAAAAGAGACACTTCCAAAGTGGTAAAAAATGTGTTTGCGTTTCAAAAAAAATAGTTTTCGTACACTATGACATCTCTGTCTATGATCAAAATCAGAATCAAAATCATGAAATCCACTCACATCATGTTCTTTGTCAGGTTTCCACCACTTCTCAAACTCCTTGGTCGCGTTTTGTGTGATGCTGAGGTAGCCGATCGGCGCGTCGAACCATACATAAAATACCTAAAACACAAATAGATCATAATTAAAGCTTCATCATCATCATTTCAGCCAAAAGACGTCCACTGCTGGACATAGGCCTCCCCGAAGTGTCGCCACATTGACCGGTCCCGTGCGACTCGCATCCAGCGGATCCCTGCAACCCTCACCAGGTCATCGGTCCACCTAGTGGGAGGCCTTCCAACGCAGCGTCTTCCGGTTCGCGGTCGCCACTCCAGAACTTTTCAGCCCCATCGGCCATCCGTTCTGCGAGCAATGTGCCCTGCCCTCTGCCACTTAAGTTTGGCTATTCTTCGAGCTACGTCGGTTACCTTGGTCTCTTGCGGATGTCAAAGTTAAAGTTTCTCTGACACTTAAATCTGAGCATCCGAAATATGGAAAGTTTTAAAGGTGAGCAAGACAGAAACATAGAGACTATGCATGTAATTTTTTCTTTACTTAAATCCATAAAATATAGTACTTATACCCAAGAAAATAATTAAAAGTTAAGTTCAACTACTGCTTGGCGCTCAAAAAAAAAATGATATTCCTACAATTTTCTGCGACAGTTCAAACATCTGTGACTGTCGCGGCCATTCATGTCATGTTATGTGACGTCATTAACCTCTATCTGCCTTGTTTAAATCTAATTTTTTACCCTTAATGTATTAATTTTACTAATTGTATGTGCTTTATTCAAGCAAACATTGCAATAACAATATTATAATAAAATCTTAGTAGATATATCTTACTATAATTTTTCTAAGTCGTCGCTCCATAGCGCCCCAAAAGCTACACCCCAACCATACACACCTTGTTAGTATACCCCTCGATGGGCACTGGCACACCCCACTTGAGGTCCCGGGTCACCGCTCTAGAGCGCAGAGGTTCTCTCATCCAGGCGCGCGAGACCGCCCGGGCGGGCGGCGACCATTGCTTCTCTGCTGAGCTAATCCACGTGCGGAGTGAAGGTTCTAGCTGTCGATGAAATGGAAGCAGTTAATTTGATTATTATTATTATTCTTTGCGATCATTTGTATGGTCTAGAACAAAAAAAATGATCGCAATATTTCCATAACTAGAAGGTTTTTATCTTTTACTCCGGACGCTCTTCATGTGCACATTCTTAATGTGTACGGTCGCAACATGAACGATGTAACCAAGATTTAGTAAGAATATTGCCTTTGCCTTTATTTTTATTGTTTTTTTTTTTTTTTTTTTATATATTTTTTATTTATTTTTTTTGTTTTTTTTTATGCCTTGTGGCATTAAGTCCGCCTATGTACCACTCTTGTACATGAAGTTTAAATAAATAAATAAATAAATAATATTTTGATTTAAAAGAGTGTCCATGGAGTTTCTTGCCCATTCTTCTCCATAGAGATCTACGCCTTGGAATGTGCAACTACAGTACTTTCTCAAGTTATTATGCCTTGTGACTGTGACTGAAGCTTCGCTTTTTTGTTTGTTTTATTTGACATTCAAAAGTGCCTGTGATGGTCTAATTGAAATAAATGCTTTGAGTTTGAGTTTGAGGGTTCCCAGGGGAACGTTACGGAGATATTGAGGGTTCATCGTTTAGTCTTTTTCACTTTTTTTTTTTAAATACATGTTTTTAATGTATAATTTTTACTTTACACACCTCCACGACCCCTTCTTTTTTGCCATTACCATATCGTCGGGGTTAGTGCAAATCCGCGGAACTAGCATTGGATAATTCCGCGTTTCTGACATAGTAGCCAATTCCAATTACGCATTGTCGTAGCAACTAAATTAAAGATTTTAATAGATTTCTACTGTTAACAATACATAGAACACATGAATTGTTACTATTAATGTAAAAATGAGGTCAAAAATCGTTGAAATAAAAAAATATACAAACTTATGACCTTCCCCTGTAAACCTACACGTAGTGCAGATACGCGCACTTTACGTATGGTAGATTCGCGGATTTGCACTATCCCTGACGACATCTTGGAGAACACTGTCGAATGCCTTTTCAAGATCGACAAAGCACCTCCGCTTTGTAGAGGTCGACCTTGTCCTTTGTTTTTATCTTGAAGCTGGCGTACACAGTATACAGGGTGTAACAAGACCTTTAACGAAGCCGTCAATCAAGCATTATGTACATCAAACTAAGTAACTTTACGCAAAAATTTTTGCTGGGACACGACTTTTTTTTTGGGGTGAAAAATCACGTTTTACGGTAGGAATCAATGTAACGCACTCAAAACATTGTGCAGATGGATGAATTAAATAGTATGGGGGTCGTGGAGGTGTTTACGGTAAAAATATTTCGTTAAAAAATTGTATTTTAAAAAACTTGTGAAAAAGTTAGAACTTTGATCCCCAATATCTCCGTAACTAGACGGTTCCCAGGTATGGTCTAGAAAAAAAACATGATCGCAATGACAGGGAGGACAAGTGCCTCTCGGCTTCGTTAAAGGTCTTGTTACACCCTTTATAGCTTCACAGGTTCCTCTCTCTGGACGAGAAGGAAGTAGGGAGAGGCCACAGTTGAATTTAAAACGTGATGACCTTAAAGCACCTAACTAAAGCCCTACAATATCGTCAATTGTGTTCTGATATGTCCGCTTTGTGCTCTGAGTTTTTCAGCCAAAGTTGGATATACTAACCACTTCTCTCGACAACCACTCTAGAAAGCCATCGAATGCAGTCGCTGTGGCCGAAATTGGCTAGATGGCATCATCATCAATTAGGACTGTTTGTGTCCTAAATCCAGCCTGGGTCATTGTGTAAACACTTCAATGGCATGTATGGCCAGCATGGACCATTGTGTAATAAGCTCATAGCCAACATTGGCCAGCATAGACCATAGTGTCAACTCGTTAATGTCCAGTATGGACCATAATGTTTACTAACGATGAGCCAATATGTATATAATAATACTACTTAGACAGGAAACGGGATATTTACCATGTTTACTATTAAGTCAGCCGTGCCGTGCCGTGCCGTGTTTAGTTGTGTTTTTGTGTTTTGTTTTTTTTTGGATGTCGGGAACAGAATCGAGTTGCGAGTGACAGTGGTAGCGGTACAGAGTGCAAAAAACGAACAAGAAAGAGGGTAGACCGATTTGTCTGCTCATAAACAGCCACCCGCAATAACTTCAGTTTATCCGTGATCATGGTGCTTGCAACAGCGCCGAAATATCGGGAACTCGACAAAAATAGTTAACATGGTAAATATCCCGTTTCCTGTCAAAGTAATAATGTTAGTGACCATGATAGTTTAAAATCTTATATAATAATACTACTACTACAAAAAAAAAAGGATATAGAAACATATGCAACATCACACGAACATACCGTACACGACTCCACACCACACCCCCCCGTCTCATACACCACGTCACGCCACAGCACACTACACCACACCACACTACACCACACCACATCCCACTCACACAGCCATCCCCCCTTACCCACTCTCACACATTCATAGGCATAGTTAAACAAAGTCATTGTAGGTTTATAAACACACAAATAAAGGTTTATTTTGTACACAAAGTTACAGTAGAACCCTGACTCCTAGGTCACAGGGTCCTCCTAGTTTAGGAGGCAGGGTGTTTCACTATTTGTACAGCCTTGTATGGTATTGTAATGGTATTGTATACAAAGGTTTTTGTGACAATAAACTTATTTTTTTTTTTTTTTATGAGAATGGGCCACTTAGGCGAGCATGGGCCACTGTGTAGTGTCTCACCTGTCCGAGGTCAATGAACAGCTGCTCACTGGGCCGGACGGTGGGCGTGTGTCCGCACACTTTACACTTGGGCTGCACTAGTTCTGTCGCGGTGATCAGCTTGCCACATTTATCGCACTGGTCTCCTCGAGCGCTCTCGTAGCCGCAGCCAGGGTATGGGCATGTGCCTTCAACGAATCTGTTGGGAGAAAGAAAGACAATGAATCGTTTTCGTCAATAGTTTGGAACTTTTAACGATCGGCCAATCATATTTCACACACAAAAAACACATAATTATAATAAACACACAACAATAAAAAATAAAAAAATACACATAAAGGGTGTAAATAGACCCTTAACGAAGCCGAATGGCGCTTGTTCTCCCTGTCTTTGCGATCATTTGTATGGTCGTACATTCCATCCATCAGCACAATATTCTGAGTGCGTTCCATCGAGTCCTACCGTAAAACGTGATTTTTCACCCCAAAAAAAAACTCGTTTCCCAGCAATATTTTTTTGCGTAAAGTTACTTAATTTTATGTACAGAATGCTTGGTTGACGGCTTCGTGAAGGATCTGTTTACACCCTGTATACTTAGACATTTATTATTATTTATCATTTTTTTGTTAAATTCACTTCAAATTAATGTTATTGTGATAAAAGTGAATCAGTATTTAAAAAAAAAAAATTCTTTGGGAAAGTTGTTTGTTATCATGAGTACAATCACGTGTTTAAGTATCGGTCACTAATTACCATTCACCCTGTATAGTAATATTATAATTCTTACCTGTCAGCTAGAAATCGATCACAATGTGTACAAAGCAGTTGATCAACGGACTGTGAGCTCACGAACCCGTTGTCCCGTAGTTTTAAGAACAGCCTTTGTGCTATTCTGTAGACAAAACGTTTATACTATTAGAAAAACAGGTTCTTAAGGTACATCATCATCATCATCATTTCAGCCGAAAGACGTCCACTGCTGGAAATAGGCCTCCCCCAAGTGTCGCCACATTGGCTGGTCCCGTGCGTCTCGCATCCAGCGGATCCCTGCAACCTTCACCAAGTCATCGGTCCACCTAGTGGGAGGCCTTCCAACGCAACGTCTTCCGACCCGCGGTCGTCACTCCAGAACTTTTCAGCCCCATCGGCCATCCGTTCTGCAAGCAATGTGCCCTGCCCAGCAGTGAGACACTCAAACAGGCTAACAAAAAAAACAGCGGCAACATAGGCCAAATTAAGACCCTTTCTTGCTGCATAGCTCAATTAAATTTAATTAAATGAAATTACAAATATCTTTGTAACGAAGCCATTTTAAGTACTACTTCCTTTGTAAGATTTGATTTGTAAAAGCTATAGAAGCGTTTGCCAAAGTTTATGGATAACGTGAAGCACACGGGGTATACTTACTCAGTCTGTTGCGGTGTACTTGTCCGTCCGAAGTAATCGAATCCGATGTTAAACCATCGATACACCGAGTTGTGAATGTCGAAGTATTTATCACAAATCTCTCTTGGAGATACCCCTTCTTCTAACGCCTGTTATACAAGAAAACAACTTATTATTGTTCAGAAAGATGATATGTATCTCAACTATGCCATGGGCGTACCCACGGTGGGGCAAGGTCAGAGAGCACGGTGGGGCACTTGCCCCACCCTGCTCTCTTACCTGAAGCTAAGAATTTTTAGGCAAAATTAATATAATGACAAAAATAAATATTCATTTGGGTACTTTAACATTTTTCACATTAAAATAAAAACTTGATTAAGGTCAACAATGACAGAAAACCGTCTTGTCGGCGTCTGTATGATGAGTGAGCATAGAAAGAGGGTTCTGGAAGCACAACATACATTTGAAAACGAAATTTTAGCTAGATTTAGCCAGAACCCTCGCAGGTTATTATTGAAATAAGGTGTAGTGCAGTCAATAAAAAGTATCAGTCAGTAAATAAAAAGCATTTTTAATTTCGTACTACTTAGTTTATTTACTTCTGCCTCACACCTTAAAAAATACTGGTTAACTGTGTAACTAGTTGTAAATATGTTGCTCACCTTAGTTTCTGTGGCGGTCCCATATTCGTCCGTACCACATATGTAAAGGGTGTTGTAGTCACATAATCGACAATACCTGCGAAACAAAACAATACAAATACATTAATTATAATTTAATCTTACTACTATTATGCTTGCGAAAATTTGTGAGAATGGATTCATGGTTGGATCTAATCTAAAGGGTATAAATAGACCCTTAACATATCCGAAAGGCACTAGTTCTCCCCGTCTTTGCGATCATTTTTTTGTTCTAGACCATACCTGGGAACCTTCTAGTTAAGGAGATATTGGGGGTCAAAGTTCCAACTTTTTCACAAGTTTTTTTTTTTAATACATGTTTTTAATGTAAGATTTTTACTATACACACCTCCACGACCCCTGTACTATTCAATACATCCATCAGCACAATGCTTTGAGTGTTTTCCATCGAGTCCTACCGTAAAACATGATTTAGATAGTTATTTAGTTTGATGTACAGAATGCTTGATTGACGGCTATGTGAAGGGTCTGTTTACACCCTGTATGTTTCACACAAAAACTACGTTTTATCCAGCATGCCCTGTGCGAGATGCTGGTTATCATTATGAGTATCTTTGCTCTTACCTAGCGAATATATCAGCGGAGAGCACACAACCGATGATGTTGCCCAGATGTGGTACATTGTTAACATAAGGCAATGCTGATGTGATGAGAATGTTCTTGCGGTCTTTTACTGGTAAACTGCAAAATAAAGGTAAAATATTAGTATGTCGGATCCGGTCATTCATTAGTACGGACATAAAATGAATCGCAAGTGCGCTGGTGGTGACGTCATGCGACCTACTTACAAGTCTACCCACTACACAGCGTGCTTCTACAGAGCTCTGATGTTTACAGCTCGAGGCGAGGACGACAGTCAATGTCTGATCGCGGCGGAGTTGAGACGTCTTGGAACTGTACCCGATTCATTGTGCCCCGTGTTATTGTGTTAAGTTGTAATTTCAAGTAACTTGTTAGTTTAATAGAAACAGTGTATTTTCCTTGCACGAAACCCATCGTCGGCCCACACGATGTACGAGCCTAACGGAATAAATCCTGACATATCCGACAAGTATTTATTCGTTTGATTGAATGTCGGTGTGACCGACGCTTACAAAACTTCTTAACATAACATCATTCAAACTTTTAAAACGTGAGAACACCATCTTTGGCATTAGTATGTTCGGCCAATGTTGTCAATTATTTGTTTACGACGTCAATACGCGAGTTGTGACCGGCGTGTCGCCGCCTGCGTCCCTGTATTGCCATGTCAGTTTCTTCGTTTTAGTACATTTTATATAATTTTTATCGGGGTATTTTTTTTAAATTACATTCGCTGTACGCAGCACTCCCTTTATGTAAATAATACGGCTAAAATCATAAATCCAACAATGAATGTTGAAATACTCTCGAACGACGCGTAAAATCAGCTATTCACTTCCGCCTAGCGACAGAATTCATCGAACTTGTCGTCGCGCTTGCCGTTCGCTACGTGCGTTTTGCCACGGTAACGATACATTGCGTATGAGGAAATAAAAAAAAAACAGATTTATTGGATTTCCATAACATTCCTGAAATTATTACTTGTACCGGTCATCTTAGTATGATATACTGAATTCACCCCATCAGTTTGTGGAGGGCTGTCCCTTACACCCTGTATTGTATTATTTTATTTATGATATGTATGACACCACTTGACTTATAATTTTTATTTTGCTTTCTGAATTATTGCGATTATAAAATGCTATTTGACATAGTAATATGACTATTGTTAGCTTTTAAGTGTTTTGTTAAAAAAAAAAATGTAAGCTTAGAATGTATTTCTGAATTAATAAATACATTTCCTTTCTTTCTATTAACTGTGCAGAATAGAATAATACTCTCTGAGGAGATCGTGGCTCAGTAATAACAGCTACTCGGGTCGATGTTTAGGTTAAGCCGTGCTTGCCTAGGTTGGTCTGTAGATGTGTGACCGACCATTTCATACCGAGTTTCCTGACAACCAGTCTTTCCAAGGGGTATCGTATTACCCAGTACTAACTGGGTTGTGGAGGTCAGATAGGCAGTCGCTCCATGTAAAATACTGGTATTCAGCTGCATCCGGTTGGACTGGAAGCCGACCCCAACATAGTTGGGAAAAGGCTAGGCAGGCGATGAATAGAATAATACTCACACTATCTTCCCCGGTATGAGCGGCGTCTGTAGTTTCTTGAGTCCGTCCAACCAGTTCTCTTTGGCCGCTTCTACTTCTTCCGGAGTGGCTCCTACCTCGGCTGAGGCGCCTTCGTCTGGTGAACTATGAAAATGGGTCGCAGCATAAATAAATTAATAAGAATTATAAAATTTTGGTAAATAAACTATCTAATCAACAGTAATGTAATGTAAAATTGATTCTTGACAAGAATTTGTGTGCCATGGTTATACTACAGCTAAAAAAGGTAAAATTAAAAACTTTTTTGTAAAAAAAAAACCGACTTCATAAAGAACCGTCTAAAATATCTTTACTGTCGAAAGTCTGTGACTTTGTTTGCTTCACCGACTCCCGAAAGGAAAGTTATTCTAGAAATTTTTAGTGTTTTTTGTTGATAATTGTTTCGTTTTAGTAAAGTAACTTGATTTTACTAATTGCTAATCTAACATTTGTAAGTGTTATGGTCTTGGATTTACCCGACAGGTGTGGATACACTGGCTCCTTGTGGAATGCCTAACGCTGACGTCGCACCGAAGGGACCTGTGGCTGATCCACCCCACTGTGTTACAGCTTCCTGCAAGGAAAAGTAACAATACATGTGGTATAATAATAATTATAAAAAATCAAGTATCTCGATTTAGCACACGAGGTTGTCGACATGTGGGACGTGGATTCCGCAATCATTGTACCGATAGTCGTTACAGTTAATGGACTAATAGCAGAGAGCCTCGAACAACACCTTAGGAGGCTCTCATTGCGCGGCTGGGTCAAGGGCTTGATTCAGAAAGCAGTACTCCTTGATACAGCTCGCATTGTGTGGAGGTTCCTGTCTCTGGAGCCCTTACCACCGGTAGCTTGGACCCTGCTCCCGACACCGGCAGACCACTATTTTTTAATTTTATTTTTAAGAAATATTTAAAAATATGTAAAATTAATGAAGGAATTATAATCCATTTATTTCAGGTAACAAAGACCCATAGACCTTAACCTAAATACACACTAATAACATTTTTGTTAATATAAGCAACTTAAAACTATGTTAGTAACACTTCACTTGCACGATGTTTTGTGCGTTCTTGTGGAATGCTCACATACAGAACACTCACTCACACTCACTCTTGAATGTTATTACCGTTTTTGAATTTGTTATTCCATCTTTGACATGTTTTTTCAATTTTTAATGTTTTACTGGTACTTTTTTATTTTACATTTTATTTTATTTTTACTAAATTTCTATACGATGTATGTTGTTCTGAAATAAATGACTTATGACTCACCTTGATAGCCTTAGCACTGGCCAGCTCTTCGAACCACCGAACGATGTGACTACATTCAGCTATATAAATCTGCTTCAACTCTGGATTGTAGTAGATCGGGTATAGTGTGCTCCATACTGAGATATCTACAGTAGATAATTTCTCCTGGGAAAGAGCAATTAATTAAATCAGAAGAAAGAAAAAAAATTTTTTTTTTTTTTCAGAAGTGGGCACAAGTAGGTGGACGACAAAGAATAACCGCAATCAAAGAGTCAACTCAAAGTTATGGCCATGGTATAGTATAAGGATGTGAGCAGACCATCCATCTGAACTACATCCTTAAATAATTATGACCTATTATGTATGTGTCGGATCCGGTCATTAGTACGGACATAAAATGAATCGCAAGTGCGCTGGTGGTGACGTCACGCGACCTACTTACAAGTCTACCCACACCACAGCGTGGCTTTTACAGAGCCCTGATGTTTACAGCTTGAGGCGAGGAGGACAGTCAATGTCTGATCGCAGAGGAGTTGAGACGTCTTGGAACTGTACCTGATTCATTGTGCCCCGTGTTATTGTGTTAAATTGTAATTTCAAGTAATTTGTTAGTTCAATAGAAACAGTGTATCGCACCCCGTGTATTTTTATTGCACGAAACCCATCTTCTGCCCACATGATGTGCGAGCCCAACGGAATAAATCCTGACATACTTATCCGATATATGCTATAATGGGTGTAAAAGTCCCCTTAACGAAGCCGAAAAGCACGGTCTCCCAGTAATTGGGTTTTTTTTTTTTGTTCTAGACCCTACCTGGGAACCTTCTAGTTGCGGAGATATTGGGGGTCAAAGTTCTAACTTTTTCACAAGTTTTTTTTTTTTTCAATACAAGTTTTCAATGTTAAACTTTACTTGAAATACCTCTACTTGAAATAAATCACTGTATTATTTAATGCATCCATCAGCACAATGTTTTGACTGCATTACATTGGAGTCCTATCGTAAAAAAATGATTCGGCACCCAAAAAAAATGTCGTTTCCCAGCAATCATTCTTGCGTAGGGAAAAGAAGTGTGACCTGCGCTAAGCACACTTCTTTTCTTTCTTCGTTTCGGCACTTTCAGTAGTTCGCTGTGTGAACCAAAGTATGAAAACAGGTGCAACGATGCCTCGCCCGGCTCGCTCGCTCGCTCGCTAACTGGCGGTGTGGCCTGCGCTTTACTTAGTTTGATGTACAGAATGCTTGGTTGACGGCTTCGTGAAGGGTCCGTTTACACTTTATACAACATTATTTTTAGTATATGCGAAACCTGAATATAATTTTTTAACCATGTTATATTTTGTCCCAAAAATATTAAAGAAAAGTTACAAGTTGGACACCGAGCGACATTAAGTACTTATCGCAAAAATTTAGGTACCTACTGCCAAATTATTATTATCATGACGACACTGGAGGCGCGCGCGCGGGCTCGCTGCGTGGTAACCACGTTTTTGCGCGGACAACCAGGTAACAGAACAAGCTTTTAACTTTGTGATTTTTCATGATACAGTTTTGAAATTTTGTACATAGATTCTTTACATAAAAATACTAGACACGTGTTTCAGGTTTCGCATATACTAAAACTAAGGTTGTATAAGAACGTTCACGTTCTCAGTCTGACAATACCTCTTAATGTAGTTGTTAATAATACTTCCATATTTGAATTGGATGTTGTTAACAATTTCAAGGGTTTTAATTTTTTTTCACGGATGCCTAATCCTTTCACTAAAATAAAAGTAGCCTAAGTTACTCCTTATAACATCAGCTATCTGCAGTAAAAGTCCCGTCAAAATCAGTCGAAACTTCGGAGATTAGCCGGGCCAAACATACAGACAGACAAAAATTTTTAAAAATATTTTTTGTAATATTGGTAACATTTGTCGGCATAAATAGGTACGCCTGGTAGTTCTCTTTTACTCGTACACTGCTCGTCTACTGTCTGTGAAAAACTCACCCCCAACAGATACTTGTGTTGCTGCAGCATGTCGTTGGCAGTGGACAGCAGCGCTTGTAGTGACTGCTTGAGATCAGAGGCGACGGTCTTTGCATTCAATACTGACGAGACGGCAGGGTGCAGGCGTGTCGCTTCCCATTCTTGAAGTTGTTGGCTAGCGAAAGAATATTAGAGTGACTATTTTTAAAGTAGGCATGAGTTCATCGGTACGATCGTAATGGATCTTAAGAGCTTTCGCAAGTTATCATTAACACTAGAAACGGGATATTTACCATGTTTACTGATTGATTTGAGTTCCCGATATGTTTCTTTTTATTTTATATTACTGACCGTATCATTTGCCTAGCCTTTTCAAAACTATATTGGGGTCGGCTTCTAGTCTAACACGGATGCAACTGCAAGCCAGTATTTTACATGGAGCGACTACCTATCTGACCTCCACAACCCAGTTAGTTAATGTTACTGACCATGATAGTTTAAAATCTTTCGCAAGTTTATTAGCATCTCAAGAAATCCAACCATAGTGGTCCATACTGATCCACTATAATTGGTTGTACTAACCAATAAGTAAGTATCTAAGTACTTATTGAAAATATTATTTTAGATTTTTTTTAAATGCTGCTGATTATTTATATTATTTCATTTGTGACATTCCTTTTCGAATTTAAATTATAATTTAAAAAAATATTATTTTTAATCACCAATGTATATTTAACATTTGTACGCCCATGTGGTAGAATGTGATAAGACAATCTACATTAACTCAAGACCATGTAATATAAATACCGACCATGTTCTGACAAATAAATAATGATTTGATTTGATTCAGCGTTTTTCGCAGACAGGCCCCATACAAAAACTTCTCTTATTGTACGTATATATTTATAATTGTGGCTGATGAGGAGGCACGAAGATTGTTGAATTTTACACCGTATTTTTAATTATGGTAACAGTTCAGTCGGGCATTTAGTTCCTGATTTTCAACAGTATGCGTTTTACTAGCAATATTATAGTAAAAAAAAAACAAGTTTTGTAACGAATTCCTCTCTGCAACTATTTATTGGTATCCATGTCACGAGGGTGCATAAAAAATAACTAGCCCGCCATATTTGAGAGTCCGCCATATTGGATTTAGAATAACGTCACTTTTACAGTAAGTAGTGGTTATTCAGACATAGTGAAATAGGCCCTAAACGTTTTTAAGTTGAAGTGACGGTTGTCTCATTTTAAGTGCTTGTGGAATTGCTGGGTATTATTATCACAGGGTATAAGAGACAGCCCTCCACAAACTGATATGGCGCCATATTGTGAAAAATAAAAAGTCGACAAACTATGTTAAGTGGGGTATCATTGAATAGGTATTAAAAAATCATTTTTAGGTTTCTCATATCATTTTTCATTTCGAATGCCCATTTAGGATTTATAACGATTTAAAATTTGTTTTTCGAAATGATAAAACATATAAAAGTGAAAAAATCGAGAAGTTAAATCGTCTGTGAAATCTTTCACATTATAAAACTGAAAATCTGGAGGATCTGATTACAAATGGGTTCCCATTTGTAATCAGGTGGGACACATTGAAATATAAAATTATCAAAACATGAAACCGCCTGCTTCCGAATGGACTTATTTTGCTCTTCAGTCGGGTTTTTTATTTTTTATAAATACTTTTTTTATTAAGTAATAAAAGAAAACCAGGCCATTTCCGAATCGGATTTTTTGCGAGTTATTCTGTGATCAGACGTCCTGCAAATCGGAAGCAGAAGCGTCAAGACCCTTCATAAATTGATCTATAAGGTCTAACTATTCATACACGAAATATTTTTAGGGAATCATCTAACGGCTATAATGAAGCCATTTTAAGGGATTACTTTTTATCTGAGTATATTTTTATAAAAAATAAATAATTTAAAATTACTTGACCCACAAAATACTAGCTCCTTATTTTTGACCATCCATTACGCTAGTTTACTACGTCGTATTTACCTAGTGACATTGTTAGAATATGGGAGTAAAAATTTTATGCAAAAAGTCTCAAAATTTTTTAGAATTATAATAATTTCATAAAAAAAAAAACACTCAGATCGATTTTTTTTTCGTTGCTTTGGCGACTTTACGACTTATAGCAGTTACTCTTAAAATATTTCGTGTATGAATAGTTAGACCTTATTATATACATACTTCCCCTTTTAATAAAAATAAAAAAGACATACCACTGTCCATCATCAGTCAGATCCAACACTGGGAACAAGTACTGCGCCGCGGCGTTACTGGAGAAGAAGCTGACGTTGTCTGCGACCTCCAGTAATGGCAGCTGGCGGGGCCCTGCGAATACATCGTCTGCAATCACAGACAGAGGCTCAGTCACCGTAACCCGGGGTTAGTAGAGGAAATGAGAGAAGAAAAGTGTTAAAGAAGCTAGAAATTACAGCGCGGGAGTGGTACCAGAGATAGGAATACAACATTATTTTTAGTATATGCGAAACCTGAATATAGTTTGTTCAGAATAAGTAACTGAATCGATTCCAATAATTTTTAAAGCATGTTATATTTTTTCCCAAAAATATTTTAAAAAGTTAAAAGTTGGACACCGAGCGACTTTGAGTACCTATCGCAATAATTTAGGTAATTACTGCCAAATTATTATTATCAATGAGCTCAAGACGACGCTGGAGGCGCGCGCTGCTTGGTGACAACGTTTTTGGGCGGACAACCAGGTAACAGATCAAGCTTATAACTTTGAAATTTTTCATGATAGTTTTGAAATTTTGTACATAGATTTTTTGCATAAAAATACTATACACGTGTATCAGGTTTCGCATTTACTAAAATTAATGTTGTATATCTTTTTTTTGCCTAAACTTCAAGGAAGTAACATGGGGATAATACATCATCATCTGCCTAACCTTTTGCCAACTATGTTGGGATCGGCATCCAGTCTAACCGGATACAGCTGAATACCAGTATTTTACATGGAGCGACTGCCTATCTGACCTCCACAATCCAGTTCATCATCATCATCATTTCAGCCGAAAAACGTCCACTGCTGGACATAGGCCTCCCCAAGGGGGGTTTTGCCATAATCGCCACGCTTGGCAGGCGGGTTGGCGATCGCAGTATGTTTGTTATAAAAAAATCACAGAGAACGCTGCTGCCCATTCACTGGTAAGTCCCTTAGTCGCCTCTTACGACACCCACGGGAAGATATGGGATGGTGCTATTCTTTACGTCCGGACACCATACAGAACTCCGGACACCATACAGAACAATCCAGTTAGTACTGGGTAATACGAT
This sequence comes from Noctua fimbriata, assembly GCA_905163415.1. NCBI lineage: Eukaryota > Metazoa > Arthropoda > Insecta > Lepidoptera > Noctuidae > Noctua > Noctua fimbriata. The sequence continues at coordinate 10,846,365 of LR990948.1, read as the reverse complement.
ACTCCTTGGTAAGACTGGTTGTCAGACTTTTTGGGCCACTGACCTTACGACTGTCAAAGATCTACAAATGACACCCGGGACCAACGACTTAATGTGCTTTCCGAGGCACGGAGGAAACTCGGTATGTAATGGATGGTCACCCATTCACAGACCAACTTAGGCAAGCACGGCTTAACCTAAAGATCGACCCGAGCGGCTGTTATTATTTAGCCACTAGCTCTTCTCCCTCAATGCCTCCCTCTAATTTAACAGCTTTATTTCGAAACTTCAAAATCACTTCGGGATTTTAAACTGAAGTATTATCCATTACTTACTTCCTGTAAGTTTAGCAAGTAGACTATATCTATTCCGATCACTGGTGACATCACTTTTCGACGCAAAAAGGGCTTGAGCCGAGTTCGAGGCGGTGCCGGTGTCGAGTCGCGTCATCTCATAAGTCTTTCTGACCGGCTTAAGCCGATTGTGTATCGATAAGTGTGGTCATTCCCTCGCAGTATAAAATATTGTACCTAAAGCATGATGCTTTTTGTTTAATTTTCAAGCTAAGGCCAAACTGAATTGAATCCTGGACGGGGTGCGGGACAAAATTCGGTGTTAAAACTGTTGCGAATAGTGGGATTCGACTCAATGTGACCTGAGCTTAAAATGAGAACGATAGAGGTAAATACTTTTACTTGTTATGCATAAATTCGATGGGCAATAATTTTCTCAAGTATTCACAAGTTCACAACTAATGCCGTCTGCCGTCTCCGAAACGTGATAGTGAACTTATATGCTACTTCCCCGATGCACCACGAATCAGTAAGATCGGACCTTCTATCGATTACTTTATATGCATACATAAATTTAAACAATAGAATAGATTTTTTTATCAGGTATGTTAACCGGAACTTATTCAGAAGTGGTGACACAGGCAATTATTATTATTTTTGTGTGCACTCTCCAGCAAAAGTGTCAAATATGACAGGTTAATAACGAATTTCACCAAATAATTTTTGGCAGCAGTGACAGTCTAATGGTGTGATAGGTCTCGAGTTGGATCCCAAGACACGCACCTCTGATTTTTCGAATTCATGAGCGTATTGTAAAATTATCACTTGCTGGGGAAACCAGCATGCCTGAGAGATATACAACATTATTTTTAGTATATGCGAAACCTGAATATAGTTTGTTCAGAATAAGTAACTGAATCGATTCCAATAACTTTTAAACCATGTTATATTTTGTCCCAAAGATATTTAAAAAAGGCTACAAGGTGGGCACCGAGTGATACTAAGTACCTATCGCAATCATTTAGGTACCTACTGCCAAAATATTATTATCAATGAGCTCAAGACGACGCAGAAGGCGCGTGCGCGGGTTCACTGCGTGGTGATCACGTTTTTGTGCGGGCAACCAAGTAACAGAACAAGCTTATAACTTTGTGATTTTTCATGATACAGTTTTGAAATTTTGTACATAGATTTTTTACATAAAAATACTAGACACGTGTTTCAGGTTTCGCATATACTAAAACTAATGTTGTATTTCTCGGCGGCATGTAAAGCCAAGTCAGAGGCCGATGGACGGTATAAAACTCTGACACCAGGTTAGGCACTAACTATACGCTAAAGAAGAAGAAGACCAAATATTTGCGTTATTGCCCAACGAAATACAGGATGTAAACAGACCCATCACGAAGCCGTCAACCAAGCATTCTGTACATCAAACTAAGTAACTTTACGCGAAAATTATTGCTGGGATACGACTTTTTTTTGGGGTGAAAAATCACGTTTTACGGTAGGACTCGATTGAACGCACTCAAAGCATTGTGCTGATGGATGGATTGAATAGTACGGGGGTCGTGGAGGTGATTAAAGTAAAAATCTTACATTAAAAACATGTATTTAAAAAAAAAACTTGTGAAAAAGTTGGAACTTGACCCCCAATATCTCCGTAACTAGAAGGTTCCCAGGTATGGTCTAGAACAAAAAAAATGATCGCAAATACGAGGAGAACAAGTCCCATTCGGCTTCTTTAAGGGTCTATTTACACCCTTTATACACAGCAAGTTACCACAAAAAACTACATAGATGAACAGACGGAAAAATGTAACACTGACCTCGAAAAGCCTGATAGTGATAGTATGATGAGAGTATCTCCTGTCACACCTCCTATTAGCTGTTGTGATTATTAATTGATAACACAATGACAACAACTAAGTCAGAGGTCTGACAACAGATGGGAAGAGGTACTGAAAGCTTATTTACATAGGTGTTACCTGTAAAAAAACTTATGGGGGTGATGGGGAGGGGATAGTGTGAAGGGGTAAAGAAATTAGTTAAATCCACAGATATAGATAGACCTAGATAACGCAAGTATCACGATCTGTATGAAAACCAAGCGTGCCATTTTTTGACTACCTATTATGACGTCACAAGCACTATTTAGTGATGGGAAAATCAAATCGATTCAAAGACGCCGCCCCCCTCGTCCTACCCCCCGTTATGACGTCCACTGACGTCCGACTAGCGCTATGCTCCGATGCAGACTGAGTTCGAAATTGGCCACTTACGATTTTTGTACGTAAGCTAGGCACGCGAAGTAGTTGCTCTCGCGTTATCTAGGTCTATCTATATCTGTGGTTAAATCACATACATACATTAACTCCCACCTTCGTCTTACGAGGGAAGGCAGAAACTACAGAATGCCACCTGCTGTCCTTACATACTCTTTCGTCTCGTCCACATTCATACATCTGGGGGTTACCATGAAGAGACAGAGCTAAACATACAAGTCATCTAACGCCATCTCTTTCCCACACTGGAGTTACTCCTGCTCTAAGACGTCATGGTGGCCCACCTGGGGCCCAAGTCTGCTATTTTTATAAATTCGTCATTCCAACACGATCCCATTGTCATTTTGCTAAAAGTTCGTAATCTGCTAAATTCATAATGGTCGATCATTGGTCGGTCAATGGTCTCGTAATAGAATTGTGTTATAATGACATTGTCGTATTGCCATTATTATTAAACCCATTAGTAGAAAAGGTTTTCGAAAAACTACTACTAAAGAAAATTTATTCATGCCAGATTTGATTTATGTATATTTTTACATATTATTTAATATTTATCAGGTTACCATTCTATGTCATGTCTTTCAATGGAGTGTCAGTGGTTGACCATTGGAAGTCATAATGACGCCATTATTTTAGTAGATTACCAAACTTGTCAAAATCAACAATTATGCAATCAATGATAGACCATTCTGACACAATTTTAATAGCAGACTTGAGGCACTGGTCACACACGCACACCAGTTGCCAGTACTATGCACCTGGCGGTAAGTGGGTCGTCTTAGGGGCGGATTTGTAGGAGTTAGAGTATACGCTTAGGGGCACTACGAGCAGCAAAGAAAAAAAAAAAATATTTGGGACTTAAAAAAAAATTCGGACTTAATTTTTTTTTACTCTTAAAAGGCCCATAACTCGGAAACGGTGCGTCGGAAGACCATGCGTCTCAGAACCTAAATGGTTTCTTTGGTCTAGGTCAATCCGATACTGCAATAAAATTGTGAAATTTCGGAAAAAAATAAAAAAATTCTAACTCCGAAATTTTTTCCCCCGCTCTGGGCGGAGCGGAAGGGAGTGTCAGACTTGTACTGACTAAAACCCATCCATGTTCCTTCTTTGCCCTTTGTGTTCCAGGGCCGCGGTATCTCTTTCGAACAGTCCCGCAGCCCTGGCAGGCATCGGCCCGTGCGGACCCCTACGTGGTTGCTGACATCTCTTTGAGGCGCCTCAAAGAGATGCGTGGAACACGAACGCGCCGTCGACACGGCCTGTCGTCATAAGACTGCCAGACGGCGAGCTAGCCCATAACTCGCCGTCCACAGGCCCGCGCCTACGGTGGCCGGGGGCCACCACGTGACCCCGGACGCCCAGGGCGTCTCCCGCGGCGGCTGGGACGTGAGGCTCTTTTCCATAGCGCCCCTAAGGCTACACTCCAACCCACCTGGCCTTTCTGAAGAACGTCTCCAATAAGGTTGGTGAATGTCCATTAGGATTAATAGTATAACTGTCTACTAAAAATTCAACTGTCTCTTTACTTTAAGCAAATATAAATATGTCGTAGCCGGTCATTAGTACGGACATAAAATTGGAAAGCGCGCCTGTGTGCAGTGGTGACATCACGCGACCTGCATACCACTCACAACACAGCGTGCTTGTACAGAGCCCTGACTCGAGGGAGGTCGAAAGTCAGTGTCTGATCGCGGCGGAATAGAGACGTCTTGGAACTGTACCCAATTAATTGTGCCCCGTGTTATTGTGTTAAGTTGTAATCTCAAGTAATTCGTTAGTTTTGCTAGAGACGGAGTAAACCTGACCTAACAGAGTAAATCCTTACAAATTCGACAAATAGAATAGAATAATTGTCTTCTTAAATGATACCATAACTATATTTTTTTAAGTTACATTTTACTTTCTCACTCCTTCATATTTACTAAAAAAATCTTACCTTTTTATTTTGAGATGCAAATGTAAGATTATAATTATGTGTGTGATGTTTTGTGTGCATTTGCATTTAGTTTTTACTCATGTCAGCTGTACATACGTAATATTATCAAGTAAAGATGTTAACAATAAAATGCATATGCAAGGTTTTGAATCAGAAAGCGGTACTCCTGGACACTACTCGTATTGTTAGGAGGTTTCTCTCTCTGGAGCCCTGACCGTTGGTAGCTTGAAACCTGTTTCCGAGACCGGTGGCCTACAATTTTTTATATTTTAAATGTTTTTTATATTGTTTTTTTCTAAGGAATATTTAAAAATGTAAATGATTTGTAAAAATATAAATAAAGAAAAATACATAACAAATGATAGAGTTAATCCATGTTATCATCTCTTTTTTTTTTAGACATGGATAACTTTTAGATATATAACATCTATATCAAAACATTGACCTTGTGATAAAACACGAGATAAGCTTTTATTAAGTATATAAGTATAAATATCATTATCATACAATACTTTGTTGATGTTATTTTTGGGTAGGTAGGGTAGAGTAGTAAAAAGTATAAAGAGGTAGATAGGAAAGGTGCATTGCAACACGTGCCGGGCACAGCTTACTTTTACCAGCTTTTAGCATCAAATATCATTAAAATGTTCTTGAAAATTTGATGGTAACACCGCGGGCGTATTTAGTACTTTTATAATAATTTCACGCAGATGAAGGTCGCGGGCACGGGCAAGTCAGCCTAGTTACAGGCTGGCCGTTGCATCTTTTCATCATCATCTTTTTTTTCTATTGTAATTTACAATTTCCTAAATTAAAAACTAAACTACAAAATATTTATTCCATACTCTAGGTCCGTGGGGTCCGAGTGCTCACAGCCTTTTCAAGGACATTTCTAAACGTTTAGTTGACTCTTCCCGTGACCCAAGGGCTGGCTTTTACCTTGGCCAAAGGCTTAGCGTTGCCATACAACGTGGCAACGCCGCCAGTCTTTTGGGTACATTACCAGTTGACTACATTGAGGAGGAGTTTTTTGACGCCATTTTTTAAGTTTATTTTTAAGTTAGTTAGTTAATATAGGTTATTTTAATTTATTAATGTATATAATATTTAAAAGTAAATTGAATTAAAATTTTTCCATATGTTATTTACTGAACCACAAGAAATGGCCGGAATGTGTGTACAACCAGATTTATGAACGTGGATGAGACAAAAGGAGTTAAAAATATGTTTGGGTTGTAGCAGGTGTGAAAAAGACGTGATTATAATTTGTATGTATGGAATGGCAGAAAATAAGAATCATGTTATTAGAAAAAAGTATAGTTTATGAAAAACTATACAACTAACCACCATTTTAATCAAAGTTTTAGTAAAACAAGGAAAAACTATAGAAACATTAGTTTTATAATTTTCTGATGCAATACACACACATTGTTGAAATTAAATGAAATGCTTTTTACAATAAAATAAATTGATGAGTAGGCATTCTATGATACAAAAAATACATCGTTCTTTTTTCAAAACAGAATTGAGCATAGAGTAACATGGTGAACATGCTTCTTGGTAGCAACCTCATGACTCATTAGCAAGCTCAAGCATGGAAAATATTAAAAAATAAAGTTTTTTTTTAATTTTACAAATGATTTATTACACACAGGAATTGTGCCGTTTACCGTAACATGAACTGCATGCAAATATAGATATTCCTACTGATGAGAGACGTTATTTACACCAAGATTTATTGATTTTCTAAGATCCAACAGGAAAATGCACCTACCTTCAAAGGATGCACTAACAAGATCAACTTTCTTTCCTGCTAAGTTAGCCGCAATAAGCAGCTTTAACGTGGAAGTGTTGTTTTCGTTTGTGTAAATCTTCATTTTAATACAATTTTCAGTCTTAAACGTAACTTTAAAATCAATAACAATTTTCCATAACCTCTACTAGCTACCCAGCTGGCAGAAAATGTTTTTAGCGAAAATGTAGAATGTGTGAATGACATTGTTATTTTTCTCTTTCATACACACTGTTTTAGAAGGAAGAAGATATACATTTAATGCTTTAGTTCTTAAATGGTAAAACTGGGACGCGCACATCGCACACGTTGACAGCAGTGACAGCCAAGCCAAGATGACAGCTTTGAAAAGTGATTGTACTAAAAGCCGGCTATATGCAAAATCATCTCAAATTGTTGATATATAATCGTAAATGCGTGGCTTCCACCATCGGTTGGATAGTATGTATTTTTGGGTCTGTTCATTTCAATGTTTCGAAAGTCAAAAGGAGAATCCTCAAACAATATGGTTACGGATAGTACTGTGTTCACCTAATGATATGGTGGCCCTTCAAGTACTACGTAAGCAGATTTTTTGCAATTATTAACCCCCACGTCCCCCCCTCCCCACTCATGCTTAAGTAAACATTCATATATTTTTCAATGTGTTCTGGTTTCTTTATTGATTCATGAGCAGCAGTTATGTCTAGAAATAAGGAATATAGGTTAAATAGGCTTGGAATAGAGGTCTTGAATGCAATTATTATTTTTTTAATCTCTATTGACACGGTATTTAGTTCTTATATTCTTATATAATAAACAAACTTCTTTTAAAATTTTGGTAAATTAATTCAAATTTAACAGTCCTCAGTGCATACCACACGAATCCATGACTCTACGTCTTCGATGTTATTGGATGTTTGCTAGTCACTTTCGTGTGATTTTGCAATATCGACATCGTTCTCTTAGAGTCATTCAACATCTTGATACCCGTATAAATTTTGTATTATGCACATCAATTCGTTAGCTCGACGTGGAGCCACTCCTTTTTTTTCCGGATTGGAAATCATCAAATGACCCCCCTCGCTCTGGGAGGAGCGTAAGGGAGTGTCAGACTTCTACTGACTAAAACCCATCCATGTTCCTTCTTTGCCCTTTGTGTTCCAGGGCCACGGTATCTATTTCGAACAGTCCCACAGGCCTCGGCCCATACGGACCCCTACACCCCTACCCCTGGTTGCTGACATCTCTATGAGGCGCGCGTGGAACACAAACGCGCCGTCGACACGACCTGTTGTCATCAGACGGCCTGACAGCGAGCTAGCCCACAACTCGCCGTCCACAGGCCAGCGCCGGTGGCCGGGAGCCACCACGTGGCCTCCAGAGGCGGCTGGGCCCTGAGGCTCTCTCCCCCTCACGTCCCGAGCAGCCACTCCTAAAGGCCTTACTCTCGTTTCGGTGTGCGTGTTTACTTTTTTATGGATTTTCGCGATGAGACGATTTAATGAATTGACGGAAACATGATAAAGGCCACACATTTTCATAATCGACTTGACAGGTTCAATTTTACCATTGGACAAAAATAATCCATTTGCAGAAAATGTTTGAGTGAAGAATTCAAGTGTAGCGCTAAATTGATCGGAAGGTAGAGAAATTTCCCTCCAACATCCAAAACCAGGTCATGAACTGTTGGTTTTACTTTTACTGGTGGTGGGAGAAACCTGTTATCTAGTAATCTAAATAAGCCACTTCTTGGACAACAGAATTCTGTGTTTCTACATTTTTCAATTTAAAGCAAGTAATGGCCTTCACGCACATGTTCTGAATACCATTAGAAAATCCGAAAAAGTAAAACAACTGCTGACGTAATCACCATCCAGACCCCCCATCCCCCATGTCATTAAAAATAAGCAAAGCAAAGACCCTAGGAACTAGGAACGACGTAGGAACTACAAGGGGGCGGCTTGTAGTTCCTACGTAATACTTGAATGGTCCCTGGCTGTTCGTGTGGCTGCTTAATTAGGTACATGTTTTGATGTTGTTTTAGATCTTTGTTCTTTTACTTTTTTTTTGTATCACAGTGAGAAATGGATGTCCTACTGCGGGGCCACCTTCATATCTTTCCAGGGTAATCTTTTCGTGCGCCACCTTCTTATACTTATTTTTTGTTATTTTAACTTCACACCTATCTGACTTTGGCAGAGTTGCCATTCAGCATGGCAATGCTGTCAGCCTTTCGGGTACTTTTCGTATTGGTAGTGATGCGGATGAAAGGAGGTGACTGCTGAGATGATGAGTAATAGAGAAATATGGAAGAAGACATGCTGCGCTGACCACACATAATAGGGGCAGGTGAATAATGATGATAAGTGATATGGATGAATTTTTGATGCCCAATGAGTTGCTAGCATTACATTAAGCTGTGAAAACGATCCGCCATTATGAAACTATAATTGAATTGAACCAAAAGCTTGAATTCTGAAGTAATTATTTCTATTATTATTCTCTAATTCTTTTGGCTTCACGCACTACCGTCGTCGAGCATAGGCACTTTGCTCGACGACACTACTTTCCGCCTTGCTGCTGCTCTACGCCTAGGCGCCCCTTGTTTTTCTCCTCATCGCTGTCACTGTGGTGAAGCTGTCAACAGCCTTGGACACCACGGCCTTTCATGCAGCCGAAGTGCGGGCCGCTTTGCACGGCACGCGAACTTAAATGATATCATTCGTCGAGCTCTTGTCACCGTCGGCGTTCCAGCTTTATTAGAACCAAATGGCTTGGCACGCGACGATGGCAGGAGACCGGACGGCATGTCTTTGTTTCCATGGAAGATGGGTAGGCCTTTAGTGTGGGATGCAACTTGTGTCGATACTCTTGCGCCATCCCATCTTCCTAGCTCATCGTGCTGTGCTGGGGCTGCGGCTGCGGCTGCAGAGAACCTCAAGCGGCGTAAATATAGTAACCTTATTGGTAACTATATTTTCGAGCCGTTTGGGGTTGAAACTCTGGGTCCGTGGGGTCCCAGTGCTCACAGCCTTTTCAAGGACATTTCTAAACGTTTAGTTGACTCTTCCCGTGACCCAAGGGCTGGCTTTTACCTTGGCCAAAGGCTTAGCGTTGCCATACAGCTAGGCAACGCCGCCAGTCTTTTGGGTACATTACCAGTTGACTACGTTGAGGAGGAGTTTTTTGACGCCATTTTTTAAGTTTATTTTTAAGTTAGTTAGTTAATATAGGTTATTTTAATTTATTAAAGCTTGAATAAATAAAAACACAGATACTATTTCATAAAGTTATTTTTTATTAAAAATTAAATATTTTTTTCTTCACTAAATTTCATATCTACGCAACAATATTAAATCACTATATTTAAATTACACATTATCGATTTTGGAATAAAAACTTATATAAGAAAAAAGAGTAAAATGCAGATGAGTAACAATATTCTTCTGAATACCACCAGGTACAAAAAACGTGTAGACACAATAGTTAGGCATAATTATTCGTAAATAGGATTACTTCTATTGCATTGCATTATTATTTACAAAATCAAAAGTTTTTTTTTTAAACCTTACTTTGGATTTTAAAAGTACATTTATTCTTACAAAAATACTTTTAATTTATGCTATTACTATCGCCTGGGTTCTCCAGAACAGTTTGTGGTAGTCAATAGATTATTCTTTATTGCTAAAAGTTATTTTAGGAGTCTGAACATATTGCTATTTTATTACAGCTTTGTCGCTTTCTTGCTAAGTCGTTGCTAAACATACATAAATACGTAGGTATTTACATACAGTTTAATTTGTTATGAAAAATACAAAATTTTCTTTTTATTTTTTAACAAAAGTCAAAAATAAAAACGGTTATTTTTTACATTACATAATTTACAAGTTAACTATAAATAATTTATTGCTTCCAGTTATTTATATTAAAATTACATAAATCACTGACAAAGTTTTCAAAGGCTAACATTAAATAAATGTTATGTCAACCTGCTAGCAACATTAAATGGTATCTATCAGAAAATAGAAACCTACTAGTTGTTGTAGCCATTTTCTGTTGTATTAAAGATTTGTGTAATCTTAAATTACTTTGTTCGGTATATTGTACTTTAAATAGCGTATATAACTGCAATTTACAATAAAAAATACCATATTATTATGATCAATTATTGAAATTGTGCCAAGACACCAAAAATCAATACAAACAATTTTTGAATATGCCTAAAACTTCAACACTGAAGCATGTTTATTAACTATCACTATACGGCACTTCAAATGAATACCTAATTTAAAGTTTATAATTGAAATTCCAATGGTACAATAATATTTAGCCATTACTTTAGGTGTTGCTCAATGTGAGTGAAAACAGTCTTAAAATACACGTTTTATTTAAACAAGATGTTTTGTCGATAATAGCTGTAAATTAATCACATCCTAATAATAATTTACCAACTCCGTCCCGGTTTTTTAACTCTCGACATTTTAGTCATTTTATATTCCCGTTACTACACTATTCTTAGGTCCACCATAATTTAATTTTAGTTTATTTATTTATTTGAAAATATATTCTATTCCGAAAAAAAAACAGTACTTACATTCTTCTTTGTCATAAAAACAATTTTGTTAGCTTCACTACACTATTTTCTAAACGTATCATAATGATATACAATGTTGTACGAGATCTCATACATAGCAAACATCCGTTTTAAGTGAAGTTTGATTTTTTTATTTATAAATAAATTACTACTTTGTGTTGTGTAAAAAAACCAATGACAATATTAAAAATGCCGCTAGAATAGCTAGTTCCAAACATCGTCATTGGCCGAAAACCTGTTAATGTCATTATATCTTTCAAAATAGCTTGATCTCTTTGGTCGGATTAGGACTTAGCTATGGTCACGCTATATACAATGCACTTTGACAGGCCTTCACCATTGGTAACATTAAAAAGTTGGACACGAACTGAACAAACCTTTTACAAAAAAAAAAAGTTCCAAAAATGTTTACATAACATGAACAAACCCATTACAAAAAAAAAAAATGATCAAAAAGCTTTGACTTACTACGGAAAAGTAAATAACATTTATAATGAAAAGTATCAAACTCCTCAGTCACACTGCCTTACACTAAATTCTATTCTATGATATCTGTACTAAGTCTAAAATCTTAATAGAGAAGATTAATTTTACTATCTTCCTCATCACCTGCCCCCGTAGTATGACCACCATAGACAAGGATTTCTTTGACGGAAGAATCGACAAAATGACAGATTGTGTCGACACAATGACAGATTTCTTTGCACTATCTGTCATTTTGTCGATTCTTCCGTCAAAGGAATCCTTGTCTACGGTGGTCATGCTACGGGGGCTGGACCTAACCACCACCTCCTATCTAAGCAGTATTACTTTTAAGTCACCTAAAACAAAGTGAGGTTAAAAAGTACCATTACTATAAGAGGTGTGATAGGCCACCTGAACTATGTTGTTATATGATTTTGTCTCAAAATGATCTTTAGATTAAATAAAGCGTTTTGAAGGCATGACGTACTCTGATTTTTGAGTATGTTGAAAAAAATGTAAAGTATTCTAGATTTTAGCTTAATTTTTTTTTTTGGTTCTCAATAATTCAAAACAAAATCACAAAACAACTACAGAGCTCATTTATTATCAGTCCATTTGCGAGCCCAAAACATCTAACTTTATACGCCAAGTATCACAAAAAATATAATATTTTAACAAAACTTGTACACCATCTTTGTTTTTCAATGGCAATCTTTTACTTATTTTTAATTCAAGTTTTAACAAAAATAGCCAATTTTAGTGCTTTTTATTGCTGTAATAATTTATTTTTATAGTTAGGCGAATTTTTAAAGGGAAATAATACATAGAAAAATTGAACAGAACTTTAGATAGTGATTATGTGAAATATTTCACATTTTAAATAAGTATATCCAAACTAAAATAATTAGTTACGGTAGCTTTTAGTAAGCTATTATGTTTACTTGATGATAAGTAGATAAAAATACTTCAAACACCGATATTTTCAATATAGAGAAAATAAAAACGACATTTTATTCGAGTATTACAAACAGTAACTTTGTGTCAAAATTTTCGTTTCTAATCCATTATTCACGACCCATCCTCTATTTCCTACCCTTTCTTTATAACCTCCAATTAAAAACTAAACTATGTAACAATCAAATCGAATTAATAAAAAGCACTGGTTTTTCTCTCTACATCTTACCACAGACAACGTCAAACAGGTTCTACTTTTTAAACTCAAGCAATGTTTAATGTTTCAAAGAAAGTATTGCCAGGTTAAAAAATACCTGTTTTTTTTTAGGAGTGGCAACTTTCACTCCTGGTTTGTGGACTATAGGCTATGTGACACGGGCGCTGAGAGAGGGGACACCTTTTCTCGGTTCTTGCATTGTTGCGAGTTGCTAGCCGTGTTCAGTGAGCCCGACCAATCGGCCAGTTGGGTCACCGGTCGGTAGAACTTCGTGGATGTTCGGTTGAACACAGGGAGGAGCTCGTTCGCTTCGTTTGATAGAGCCTGAGGACGAATTTTTATTTTATTTTATTTAGGTAACCAACAGCGATACATAAAAATATTTTTACAAAATATGGGTGTTACAGTTAATATGGTCAATTATAGGTTTCCCTGTATTACTGGGATCTAAAGGGTGACTGGTAATTAATGACCGATACTTAAACACGTGATTGTACTCATGATAACAAGCAACTCTCCCAAAGAAACATTTTTTTTTACTAATTCACTTTTATCACAATAAAACTTACGGAGCGGGTTTGCTAGCAGCGCGGGTGCTCTGCCTACCTACTGTTGCACGGTACGATAGTAATGAGACAGAACAGCGTCACGTAGCTAACAGCTGATAGGTCAAAGGCGCGCGCGCGCGATTTTCATATGGCTGTTGAGTTATTGTGATAAAAGTGAAGGAGTATAATAAAAATTCTTTGAGAAAGTTGTTTGTTATCATGAGTACAATCACGTGTTTAAGTATCGGACACTAATTAGAAGTCACCATATACAATAAAGTAAAGTTATAACCTTAAAAAATTGTATTTAAAAAACAACGTGAAAAAGTTGGAACTTGGACCCCCAATATCTCCGTAACTAGAAGGTTCCCAGGTATGGTCCAGAACAAAAAAATGATCGCAAAGACCATGACGGGGAGAACAAGTGCCTTTCCTCGGCTTCGTTACGGGTCTTTTTACACTCTCCATTTTAACTAAACAAGTGGATACTCACTTTCAAATAAATAATGGCATCAGTGCCGTAACCCTCGCAGGAGACCAGCATCAGGTCGCCGTGGAAGTACCGCGCGTACAGCCTGGAGATCGGGAGACCGTACCCGTAACCTGGTGGAGAAACGTCAAAGTAGGTTTATAGGTAGACCTTCATAATAGACTTGAAATGAGGATGGGTAAGCAAGTATTTACAATAAGGTGAAGTACACGTCAAATGTAACACTTGAACTACGAAATCCGTCTTTGCTACTACGACATAAAGGCGTGAAGTTCATAGTGCAAATATAAAACGATTTTTTCAACACTAGTTCGAAAAGTGCTGAAAAAAAACGTCGTTTGATACGCGTGAGCATTTATCATTGCACACTTGTATCAAAATTATGAAGTTACTAACTATCAAAGCCACTATCCCGCATATTGTGCCGTGCGGGAATCGAACTTGTTATTTAAGCCAATCCTACCGAAAAAAAAAAGATATAAATGTTACCCGATGTTAACACATAAGCCAATCGCTCAGCCACTGCGCCAACCGAGCCGACACAAAGTAAATATTATAAATATAAGAGCATGCAAAAGGTTAGTTTATAAATTATCTTAATACAGGGTGTAAAGGAAGCCCTCCACAAACTGATGGGGTGAATTCAGTATATCATACTAAGACGACTGGTACAAGAAATTATTTCAGGAATGTTATGGGAATCCAATAAATTTGAATGTTTTATTTCCACATACGCAATGTCTCGTTACCGTAGCAAAACGGCAAGCGCGACGACGAGTTCGATGAACTCTGTAGCTGTTTACACCCTGTATAGTTTTATTACGTGCAAAATTGTTTTTTTAATACAATAAGTAAACAGAATTAAATACCATTTATCGGAGTAATGTAATGCTTTGAACAAGCACTTTTAATAAAATTTAAAGAATGCTATTAAGGGTCGATTTAGAATTTGCAGTAAGAGTTTCGTTTTTACTCCGTCAATGAACACATTGACATCGACATTGTAATTTTTATATTTTTGACATTTTGATTTATTTACTTTGTTTTTTTTTTATATTTTTATTTATACTCTTGAATTAACCTTTGCCAACTTAACCCTTGACATTGTATTTAATCGTTCTTGACATTATAATTAATACCACCTGACATTGTATTTGATAGTAGTTAACGTTTTCCATAATCTCGACATTGTATGGCTTATTATTAATTTTATTTTTTTGAAATATTTGTACGCTGGAAACAGCAGAATATTATGGACATCATGTTTTGTGTAACACCTAAGTAACAACAATATTCTAACAAATAAATTGTATTCTGTTCTGTTCTAGATTTTCTAGTAAGTGCTAAAGTTTATTCATATACAACATTAATTTTAGTATATGCGAAACCTGATACACGTGTCTAGTATTTTTATGTAAAGAATCTATGTACAAAATTTCAAAACTGTATCATGAAAAATCACAAAGTTATAAGCTTGTTCTGTTACCTAGTTGTCCGCACAAAAACGTTGTCACCACGCAGCGCGTGCCTCCAGAGTCGTCTTAAGCTCATTGATAACAATAATTTGGCAGTAGGTACCTAAATTAGTGCGATAGGTACTCAAGTCGCTCGGTGTCCAACTTTTAACTTTTTAAAATATTTTTTTATTTTTTTGGGAAAACATATAAAATGGTTTAAAAATTATTGGAATCGATTCAGTTACTTATTCTGAACAAACTATATTCAGGTTTCGCATATACTAAAAATAATGTTGTATATAATCATATACTTTTACGCCGACGCCCTTAAAAATCTCTGACTCATGGTGGAAGCGACAGTGTAGCCTGCGAAAATTAAGTTTTCTTAGGTTTTTTGACATTTGCAGGTCGATTCCAGGCTATATGTGAAACAAAATATGATTCGCGACCGTAACACGTATGTACTTACAGAATTATAATCATTAAAATCATCAATACAACCCTCTAAGCTCATTTAATACCATTTAATGACGGTTTCATGAAATAGTCATTCAATGTGATTATATGAACTTAGAGGGTTGTATTGATGAGTTTAATGACTATAACTCTGTAAAACCATATTTGTTACTTGCGCCATCATATCTTTATCAACATACAACCTGACACTGACCTGTGAATTGAAAAAAACGTAAAAAAAAAAATTTCGCTGTGTACCCTGACGCTTCCATATTAATGCAAGAACGGATAGCACCAGAAACTAAAATCGCCACATCTGGCAATAACTCACCTGCAAGAGGTACGTTGTGTGCATCAGACTTGGAGGGCTGCGGAGCGGTACTGTACATGTACTTGAAGAGCAGGTCTGATACGCTGCGCGGAATGCCACCGCCGCGGTCTGAGAGCTGAGGAGTAGAAATACATTATATTAAAATAATGGTTTAAATCTTCTTCTCTTTTGTTATAGACAGAATCGCCAATAAAAACTAAAAACGTTATTAAAACGTAAATATAACAATGTCATGTTGATCCTTTTTTGACCCCCGACGCAAAAAGAGGGGTGTTATAAGTTTGACCGCAATATGTGTGTGTGTGTCTGTCTCTGGCACCGTAGCTGTTAAACGAGTAAACCGATTTGGATCCCGTTTTTTTATTTGAAAGCTAGTTTTTTGGCGATGATTCTTAGGTATCGTTTTATCAAATCGGTGCAGCCATTTATTAGTTATGGGGGGAGGAAACTGGGTATTAAAAATCGAATATTTTCAAATATATCCAAGTGGGGTATCAAATGAAAGTGCATGCTGTGTATATTACAATTAGACATGTTTTTATCAAAACCGGCTTAGCCATTTTATTGACTTTTCAAATATTTGTTTGCTTTTCTTTGTTGCAAAAGGGGTTTTTTTCAATTTTAAATTTAATTTTCACTGATCCTTTTGGTAATTGCTTCTGCAACATTCCAATTTTGCGTATACTATTTACTAAAAACGATTCTTATGCCACACTAATGTAACAGTGAAATCTCTTGAATCTGTTTTTTTAATTTAGTTAGCATAATACAGGTTCAGGTCAGGTTTTCACGTTGAAGTAGGGAAGTTAAAATTACTCAAAACTCAAAGCATTTATTTCAATTAGACCATAACAGGCACTTTTGAATGTCAGAAAAACAAATAAAGCGAAGCTACAGTCACAGTCACAAGGCATAATAACTTGTGAAAGTACTGTAGTTGCACATTCCAAAGCGTAGATCTCTATGGAGAAGAATGGGAAAGAAACTCCATGGACACTCTTTTCAATCAAAATATTTTTATAAAATCTTGGTTACATCATTCATGTTGAAGTGAGAACGATGTAGAAAGACATGCACATTGAGAGCGTCCATAGTAAAAGATTAAATCAATAATTTAAAAACAAACTAGTTAAAATAAACCGTGGCAGCTAAGAGTTCACCAACTGAAAGCGCCCGATCACCAACTGAAAGCGCCCGTTCACGAACATGACGCATGGGTCAGCCCATTCAACTCACGATTTTGAAGGGAACTAAATGACCCGACACACACGCCGTCATCAGTGAGACATTTGAGTGAGCATGACATTTTGTCAACCGCCAGGACAAATTCGAGTCAATGAACCCTCTTCAAGGCATATTGCCAAACCTACTCGTGAAGCCCGTGAACTTGACGCTGAGAGTCCACAATGTCCTATGTCTTCAATAACTTGAAATGAATTTGGAACCTCTTTTTAAGCTGTTAATTCTTCTTCTTAGCGTATCGATGGCAAAAAGTTTATATATGTTTAGCTCAAAACTCAGCCACGCAAAACCCCGCTCACTGATGCAGTAAATAAATCATCAAGAGCGCAGGTGATAGGGCATGCGGGGCAAGATGGAAGGTGGGCCATTAATAGCGTCTATAAAGAACCTCACGTACTACACGGCCACAGCCCTTGGTCGCAGAAGTTTAGATCAGGAAGAAACTTTGATTGCACGACCAGCCGTCCGACCAGTTTTGCTGTAGATAGCAGCCGGTTATGCGACCATGTTCGTCCATGGGCGAGATTCCTTTCCACGTATCTCTCTTACCTTGACGGACACATCCTCCTGTCCCCTGACGATGTTCACAGTAATAGGAGGGGGGCTATTCTCATGGGTCTCCATCGTGGCTCTCATGGAGTTCTTGAACAGCTCGAACAGCATGTGGTAAAGATGGGATGGTACGTAGACGATGGGCATTGGCCGTTCTGATGACACTGTTAAGGGAAGAAAATATAGCGTCAGTTTTTGTGACACTAAATAAAAACCGTTACTACTGCTAAATCCCCTCTTAAATTGGGATAAGGGCGGGAGAATGATTATGACGACTGCTAAATATTTTTTAGCTGACACGGAACGGATGGCCGATGGGACCGAAAAGTTCTGGAGTGGCGACCGCGAACCGGAAGACGTTGCGTTGGAAGGCCTCCCACTAGGTGGACCGATGACCTGGTGAAGGTTGCAGGGATTCGCTAGATGCGAGTCGCACGGGACCGGTCGATGTGGCGAAACTTGGGGGAGGCCTATGTCCAGCAGTGGACGTCTTTCGGCTGAAATGATGACACGGAGTTTGGATGTGTGACCGGTTGATGGCAATAGGCTCGCCCCATAACTTACATAACCGGCGAAACGTTGGTGTACCTCCGCCTAACTCTTCGGGGATTACATGCGTGAACTTATGGTTCGAAAGTAAAATAATAAACAATTGAACTTACCCTCGCCTCCATCCTGTAACAGCTGCAGCTCAGGAGACGCCAGATAATACCTATCGCACAGGAACCTTGCGTTCTCGTACGCGTCACGTACGACCGCCGCGACGTCGCAAGCGGGGTCAATGGACCCAATATGGCGGCCGCCAGCCGCCATGCCTGTGACGGAAGCCTGTCGGGGACCCGCGCCTATTTGTTCGCCGAAGAGGAGTGCTGGGGGAGGGAAGATGGAATCTTAGAATGGGGAAAAAAATTACGCATTATTTTATGATGAAGCTTTTATGTCGTTCGCTACTTTTTCGGGGGTTACATGCATTAATATTAGATAAGGATAGTCTTTTTTTGTTCTAAAAACCGTGATGTGTTAATAAAGCAGTTCTCTATCTTTTCTCATATCCAAGCCTAAACTATTGCGAAACTTTCACTTTTATAGCTGTCCATTACAAAACACGGCTCTCCAGTTTCAGCCTTCCTTATTTAGGGAGTGACCTGCAAACTACGGACGGTATGAAAGAGTCCTGTTCATGCAGTAAAATAAAATAGTCCGACGCGGTGTCGAGTCACGTTGACCGTCCAAACCGAGACGTATGACGTCATCCCCGCTTTAATTGTACGTACATAAAATTCTCTCAGATCAGCACCGCTACGATAAGTGTTTCACTCCCTTTTTCCATCCATCCATCACCTTTTATACGGAGCTGTAAGACAGTTCTTCCTTAACAAGCCCGTTCATGCAATAACACCTAACGCCCTATACTCCTCACCTAGCAGTTTCCCAAGAGATAGAGATCAGTATTTACGAATAAATGTTGCCCTGGAATGCGGGATGCCTGTTGACCTAATTATGGACATGGATATGAGAGCAAACGATCATTCCTTTCACCATCCATCAACTTACTTAAAAAAAAAACTCACTGTGCTGATTGATAAGCATCCTGATGGAGATACGGCTCATATAGAAGCGGTCCAGGAAGTATTGTATGGAGTTCTCGGTGCTGGGGTCCACCTCGTGCGATTCCTTCAGCTCCAGGACTCCCTGGGCCATGGTCTGGACTACGTCGGCGTGGCGATTGCGGATGTGGACTAAGCGTTCGCAGAATCTGGTGGAAAGAAGAGAATGATAGATTTCATGGGAGATTTCATTTCATTAAAGGGTTTGTACAAGGGCAGTCCCAGAAGTACCCGGTCCAACTAACAAAACACGAAAAATTCAAGTATTTTTTTTATTTATTCCTCTACTTAGTCCCCTTTTAACTCGTTGTACATTTTCAAGAACTCGCCTTTATCGCCCTGAATATTGGCCTAACACTAGACAGAAACATCTTCATTACTCCATTTTGTTCTATTTTGAGGAATTGCGGCAACCGTTTTGCGCACAGCTTTTTCATGTCCAAATTTTCGGTCAAGACACAGCACTTTCCGAAATTACTAGAAGATAAGGTAGGGACCTTATCTGGGAGTTCGCGCACTTTCAATCGACTGTCAGCCAATAACTTTTTTTGGATTTTTTCACCATATCTGACCGCCAGTGTAGTAAAAGGCCAAATACTGCTGCGAAAACTGATTCCATGTATTCAGCACATTATTTAAGGGTCTTCAATCTTGGCATCCTTAACAAGAGATCACATTTTCCCGCATTTCCACCTTTTTGCAAACACACAAGGCCGCAAAATCTACCTTCACAAGTACACACCTACTATGCCAAATTAGTGTGTAACGGATTACCAAAGTTGGCTTGGTTTCAAGAGATAGCATGAAGCTCCACACCTCGTGTTGGCACCGGCAGAAGTATAAAAACATACACGTTTTGAGATAGATATTAATATTAGAGCATAGTTTTTTACTATCATCAGAACTCGTGGCTGAGTAACAACTGCGTGGCTGGGTTAAAGGTCCATTTAATGTAGGAATTTTTTGAACACGCGGTATGATTCAGACTTGGCAAGTCATGCTTACAATGCTATTCCTATGACTTCATTTGTATCGTAATCATCAGCTCTTGTCTTCCGCCTCGTAGTTTTTAAAGTATCAAGTGCGAGTTATAAGCGTGGGATCCTAGGACCACAACTTGGGTTGGAAATATTTTTTTTTATTACAGCTAGACGGGGTCGCGGTAGACCGAAGATAAGTTGGCGGGACGTCTTGGATGGCTTTCTCGCGAATTGGTCAGACGAAACACACTATCGTGAGAAGTGGAAAGAATGGGGGAGGCCTTTGCTCAGGAGTGGGATAATACGGGCTAACTAAAAAAAAAAAATCTTGAGTCTGGTTGAGTCTGGATTTCCCGTTTAGTGGCACGCTCGCGGCCGACTAAGGATATACTATTAGCCTCTGCCTAGTTCAATACCCCTTCGGAGATCTCGGTGACAAGCGTCTTGCGAGATGATTCAGGAAGAATTTCTGCTTTTTACCAGTACAAAAAGCAAGTACTACAGCGCAAAGGAAGAACTAACAGCAAAGTTCTGAATCACGTTATTAAAGTTATCCGCGACTTAAGACTATATAGAAAAACCCGTCAACAACTGTTGGGCCCACCAGACACAATACTATAGAGAGGGTCAGACCTTTTTTTTCAAGGGGTTAGACTTTTCTATGGAGTATTGAGGAACTTTTCACCCTGTTCTTCATACTCCCATAACTGAAAAATCCCTTGATGGTGACTGCATCAGTGGGCGGAGTTTGCTTATCTGAATTTTGGGCCACATATTCTGGACATATCTGGACTTTTTGCCATCAACAATACGCTAAAGAAAAGAAGGACGCGTCCGGCCCTGGATCAAGCCATGGTACGGAGCGAGAGGGAATGGGAAACCGTCACCTTTTGCGAAGCAGTCATGCTAGCTAAGGAGGTGGCCGGATATGAGAGGGAAAGAGCCTCACGTCCAAGTCGCCGCGGGAGACGCCCCGGGCGTCGGGGGCTACGTGCTGGCCCTCGTCACCGTAGGCACGTGTCTGTGGACGGTGAGTAATGGGCTAGCTCGCCGTCCGGTCGTCTTATGACGACAGGCCGTGTCGACAGCGCATTCGTGTTCCACGCGTGCCTCAAAGAGATGTCAGCAACGAGGAAGGGGTCCGCAAGGGCCGATGCCTGCCAGGGCTGCGGGACTGTTCGAAAGAGATACCGCGGATGGGTTTTAGTCAGTAGAAGTCTGACACTCCCTTCCACTCAGCCCAGAGCGGGAGGGGGGAGGGGGGGGGGGGGTCATTTACAAAGACAAAGACGTATCTGGACTTTTTGCCATCAACAATACGCTAAAGAAAAGAAGACTGTCAAGGTTTAATGACAATACTTACGAGCTCAATATCGGAGGGTCCGGTTCCATCTGCTCAAACAGTATAATCTCTTCGAAGGACCTCTCATACCACTGGTTCACCAGCCCGACCGACGGCATCCGAAGCAGGTTCTCTGGGAGAAGCGCTATCTCTTTCATGATGTTTGCCAGTCTGTAAAAGAGAAAGGGATGGATATGGTTATGGATTTTCACATTTTTGGAAAAAGAGTTCTTTGTTCGAAGAGGTCTTTCTAGCCAGTTCTTGGCTAGTCTGATAGCTACGCTTATAGCTAAGCTACGTGATAATATACGTGACAAGCAAGCGCGTGCCCTATACGCCAAACGGCACAAATGCCAAAATGGTAGATAAAATTGTGGCTTGGCGTGGAGGGCACGCGCGTGCGTTTATCTAAAGTAGAAAAACTTTTAAGTTTCGAATTGTCGACCTAACAACAGCTGCCAGACATTTGTTTAAATGTGATTCTAAAACAGTTTAAACTAAAAAGAAAACCTAGTTCCAAGTATGATGACTTATGACTTGTAAAGCCTGGTTGTATATCAGAAAAGACAGTCGATACTTGTTTGTAGAAAAAATGTCTTATTTTCCTTACTCAAAATCAAAGCATTTATTTCAAATAGGCCAGTTACAGGCACTTTTGATTTGTCGAAACAAAGACAACAATGAAATGTAGCTACAGTCCCAGTCACAATGCATAAAAACTGTGAAAGTGTAGTTGCCCATTCCCTAACGTAGATCTCTATGGAGAAGAACGGGCAAGAAACTCCATGGACACTCTTTTAAATCAGAATACTTTTACAAAACAACTTGGTTACATCATTCATGTTGACATGGTACATTATGTGAGAACGATGTAGCAAGATGTGTACGCTAAAAGTGTCCATAGTAAAAAAAAAAAAACAATTCAAAAATAAAATAAGTAATTCAAATAAGCCGTGGCAACCAAGAGATGACCAGTCACAACTGACAGGAAGGAAAATGACAAACACAATGAAAAATTAAATAATAATGTAATTGATACAAATTGCAGTAAACAATTCGAATAGTAATAAAGTAAGAAGATTCTAGTAATAAATCATAATTTTCTAGGTGTTACGTATTACGCTCGCCCCCTATTACATGGGACTTAAACATAACTGGCGAAATGAGGGTGGAATATATTTGATGGAATATTGAAAGAAAGAAAGAAAAATATTTTATTAGACTCACACATGACAAAACAAAAAAAAATTGATAAAATTACAATAATACATAAATTAAATACAAAAGTAAACATAAGAAAAAGATAAAACAAATTAAATTGGTCCTGTACGAGGCCAAAAGGCCCCTATCTCAGCATGGTGCTGTAGCATTAAAAAAAAAAAAGTCACAGTGCTGGTATTCTGATAGGACCCAAAGAGATGCCACGGTCAGATATGAATATACATTATAATATAAATATACAAATTTACAAAGTATAAATATACATTATACAGGGTGTAAAGTTGTAAACAGACCCTTCAGATGGCCGTCAACCAAGCATTCTGTACATCAAACTAAGTAACTTTACGCAAAAATTAGGATACGCCTTTTTGTTTTTGGGGGTGAAATATCACGTTTTACGGTAGGACTCGATGGAAAGCACTCAAAGCATTGTGCTGATGGATGGATGGATTTAATAGTACAGGGGCCGTGGACGTGTGTAAAGTAAAAATCTTACATTAAAAACATGGATTTAAAAAAAACTTGTGTAAAAGTTGGAACTTTGACCCGCAATATCTCCGTAACTAGAAGGTTCCCAGGTATGGTCCAGAACAAAAAAAATATCGCAAAGACGGGGAGAACAAGTGCCTTTCGGCTATGTTAAGGGTCTATTTACACCCTTTATATTGAAAAGCAAAAGCAACATAATGCGGAGATAGCGTTCCCACTGCATGCCGGGAATGGGCACATGCCAAGGCCTCCTCTTCTATAAGAGGGAGTGGACTATACACCACCACGCCGGCCCAATGCAGGTTGATGGAAATTGAAAAGGTTTTTAGAAATGGAGGACTCATACGGAATAGGTAGATGTACAGGAGTTCGTGGTTAAATAATAACAGCCGCTCGAACCGATCCTCAGGTTAAGCCGCGCTTCCGTGGATGGGTGACCATCCATTACATATAGTTTCCTCCGTGTACGTTAAGCCGTTGGTTCCTGCTGTCATTTATAGATCTTTGACAGTCGCTACAGGTATTCAGTGGCGGGAAACTCTGACAACCAGTCTTACCAAGGGGTAACGTATTACTCAGTACTGACTGGGCTGTAGAGGTCAGATAGGCAGTCGCTCCATGTAAAATACTGGTATCCAGCGAAATTCGTTAAGACTGGAAGCCGACCCCAACAAAGTTGGAAACAGCTAGGCAGATGATGAGGAAGATGTGCTTCCTATCTCAGTTGGAGTTAGCTATAGATATGTTAAGCCGTGCATGCCTAGGTTGGTCTGTGGATGGGTGACCACCCATTACATACCGAGCTTCCTCCGTGCCTCGGAAAGCATGTTAAGTCGTTAGTCCCGACTGTCATTTGTAGATCTTTGACAGACGTTACAGGTAGTCAGTGTCCCAAAAAGTCTGACATGTCACTGACATGTCTTACCAAAGGGTATCGTATTACCTAGTACTAACTGGGTTGTAGAGGTCAGATAGAAAGTCGCTCCTTGTAAAATACTGGTATTCAGCGAAATCCGGTAAGACTGGAAGCCGACCCCAACATAGTTGGAAAAAGCTAGGCAGATGATGAGGAAGATGTGCTTCCTATCTGGCCTGTTTATATACAGGAAAACATTGCAAGTAGGTGTAGGTACCAGTGGCGAAGATTTCACACAACACGATTCCTACCGGCTTCACTTTGAAAACTAAAAATGTTTTTTAATTTTTTTTTGTTGTGTACATATCAGTGGCGAAGGCTCCATAGAACTCGATTACTACTGGCTTTCCTTTGAAAAACGGCACAGTCAGTATTCTATAGACAAATTATATAATCACATTAAAGATATGTACACCGGCTTACCTCTTAAAAAAAATGACCCTTCGCTAATGGCAGGTACAAATTATTTCTGGTTATCTTTGATACTCAGGTAGGAACATCACAGACATGCCTTATCTGATTACACATGATAAAATCTGATTATTTGTAATTGATACAAATTGCAGCATGGAATCCTTATCCTCTATTATTAGTTACATACTAATAATAAAAGATAGAGGTATTTATCTATGAGTATTTATTACGCTAAAAAAATTGGATTATTATTCTTTTATTATCGAATGAGAATTAATAATATCACCCACACACACGATGCTAAGTTATAAATAATTGATTATAATAAGATTAGTTATAAGTTAATGACGGCAAGGTTGGCACAGCGGCTGAGGGATTGACTGCTGCACTACGTATCGCGGGTACGATTCCCGCACGGAACAAATACAGTACTACACGCGAGTTCAACGAACTCGTCGTCGCGCTTGCCGTTCTCTACGTGCGTTTTGCCACGATAACGACACATTGCGTATTGAGGAAATAAAATTAATCTTTATTGGATTCTCATAACATTCCTGAAATCATTTCTTGTACGCATCTTAGTACGATATACTGAATTGACCCCATCAGTTTGTGGAGGGCTGTCCCTTACACCCAGTATGTAGTTAGGAAACATCAAGACTATTCAATGGATTAATTTGTCAGTAGTAACTGTTATCAGTAACTTCGTTCGAAACTGTTCGGAGCACTAATATTTGACAAAGATACAGTATAATTTTAGCATCGCGTAATTATATTTGCAGTACAATTTAGTCATTTCTTTTTATGTACTGATGTCTTATGAAAAGCAGTCTGATTCTGTAACACACTCGCTTTCGTAATGTCATTGAAAGTGCGTTTTAGAAAAATAATACATTTTTCAGATCAGAGATCTATTTATCATTGTTGTTATCAGTAAACTTGGTAAATATCCCGTTTCTAGTGTTAATGATAATGTTAGTGACCATGATAGTTTAAAAACTTATATCACAGATTTATTAGTAACTAAACACGTTAAACAAACTGTACTTAGCACTATTATAAAGACTTTTTTCTTCTTTTTTTTTATTTTATGACTTTTCTTAGCACATATCTGAATGACGGTTTGGGGGGTCACAATAGGTGGTAGGGGGGGGTCCGTGTAAAAAAAATAAAACCCTTAAAATTTTTAACAATAGTATATGCGAAACCTGAATATAGTTTGTTCAGAATAAGTAACTGAATCGATTCCAATTATTTTTAAACCATGTTATATTTTTTCCCAAAAATTAAAAAAAAAGTTAAAAGTTGGATACTGAGCGACTTTGAGTACGTATCGCAATAATTTAGGTACCTACTGCCAAATTATTATTATCAATGAGCTCAAGACGACGCTGGAGGCGCGCGCTGCGCGGGGACCGCGTTTTTGTGCGGACTACTTGGTAACAGAACAAGCTTATTTATAACTTTGTGAGTTTTCATGATACAGTTTTGATATTTTTTACATAAAAATACTAGACACGTGTATTAGGTTTCGCATATACTAAAATTAATGTTGTATATAATATATATATATATATATAAACCTTCCTCTTGAATCACTCTATCTACTACTGAAAACCGCATCAAAAACCGTTGCATAGTTTTAAAGATCTAAGCATACATAGGGACAGACAGCGGGAAGCGACTTTGTTTTATAAGTAGTGATTGCAGTTCGCCCACCATCGAAATTGCGGTCGCTTTGTGAGTACCCATTTCTTGTTTTACGATTACAGCTACTGAATATTTACAGTTTATGGTTGCAAACCCTACATTTCACCTTGGAACTATTTCTGTATGCACGTTACTGCAACATCCTGAAGTTAACAAGGATATAATCATTTATGTGTACACACGGCGCAATCAAGCGATACAAAACCAGTTTATCTCTCATTGCACGGGATATATCAGCATTATTTTTAGGATATGCGAAACCTGAATATAGTTTGTTCAGAATAAGTAACTGAATCGATTTCAATAATTTTTAAACCATGTTATATTTTGTTCCAAAAATATTTAAAAAAGTTAAAAGTTGGACACCGAGCGAATTTAAGTACCTATCGCAATAATTTAGGTACCTACTGCCCAATTATTATTATCAATTAGCTTAATACGACGCTGGAGGCGCGCGCTGCGCAGTGACCACGATTTTGTGCGGAAAACTAGGTAACAGAACAAGCTTATAACTTTGTGATTTTTCATGATACAGTTTTGAAATTTTGTACATAGATTCTTTACATAAAAATACTAGACACGATATCAGGTTTCGCATATACTAAAACTAATGTTGTATACAAAGCGAGGCCAAGTTATACTGGATATGTACAGCACGATGTGTCGCCATGTGTACATAGAGGGCTTATGTAACATGTCTAGTTAATATTTTATACCTAGGTAGGGGCACTCATTTTTGCGTCGATGGTCTATTTGTCGCATTGTATTGTAGCTCGTAGCTAAATAATAACAGCCGCTCGGAGCGATCTGTAGGTTAAGCCGTGCTTGACTAGGTTGGTCTTTGGATGGGTGACCACCCATTATATACCGATTTTCCTCCGGTTTTCGGAAAGCACGTTAACCCGTTGGTCCCGGCTGTCATTTGTAGATCTTTGACAGTCGTTACAGGTAGTCTGTGGCCCGGAACTCTGACTACCAGTCTTACCAAGGCGTATCGTATTACTCAGTACTAACTGGGTTGTGGAGGTCAGATAGGCAGTCGGTCCATGTAAAATACTAGTATTCAGCTGCGTCCAGTTAGACTGGACGCCGACCTTAACATAGTTGGAAAAAGGCTAGGCAGATGATGGTCTATTGGTCGGAAGCAAGTTTGTTGAGCATGAGTGGTTCGGCTCCCAAGTCGGACAGTGTTTACTCTTGATTCTGAGAAACTTGTTGTTTATTCAAAACATTTCAAATCCACTAAGAAAAACAAACACTACGCATCGGCACACAAATCAATAACAAATCTCCGATCACAATCTAAGTTCACATTCGAGCCCATTATCACCCACGGACACGTCGTTAGGCCACGTCTTGTTGTTATCGTAACGTTATGCTATCGTAGATTACGCGATATAACAACGACAGCGATATACACATGTAAACAATGTGTCAAGGTGGCTGCGATACGGTGATGAGAGCTAGCGTGAGCGGTAGCGATTTTAATCGCTGGATTAAAAAAAAATTAGATGCAAGGTCTTTAATTAGCCAGCGACACTCTGAAGACGAGACGTGACTCGTATCTAATACTCACGTCTCGTCTTCGGATATAAATACGATATATATATGTCACCGGAAAATCTTTATTAGATTATAATTTCTCGATATACTATGAAAAATCGTTTTGTAAACAATAAATCCCATACAAATTCAATAGTTTCCAATATATGCGTGTCTTAATAAGAAAAAATAGTTTACAATTTCACGCGACATTTTATAATCTTTCCGGTGACATATTTAAAAAAAATGGATTTGGTGATTTTTATGTTTCCGTAACTCAAAAGGAAGAAACGGAACCCTCACATATTGAATTATATTATTACAAGCAGAGTAATCCGAATTGATTGTCAATTTCTAAATTAAGGGCATTACATTGCTCGATGACCTTGATGATTTGATCCCTGTACTGGTTTTTGTTGACTTGCCCCGCACATTTCGCAAAATATCGGTTTTTATTTATTATTTAAAAATATTAAAAGAAATAACAGAAAAAAAACAATACAGATTGTTAAGTATATCATTACGTATTTGTTGTTACAAAATTCATGCCGATCTATTCAGCCGTTACAGAGATAATTTACAATTAAGGTTGAAAAAGGACCTATTTTCTACGATTAACCAAAAAAAATTGAGAAGGTTTATTAAAATTCTAAACAATACAATTTATTTGTGATGAACTTAACTATAACAAACTATTTTTACACGGAAAACGCACGAAGGGATTCATCAACAAATTTCTTTGAACATACGCTGTTTTTGTTTGTTTGTTCTGTATGGTGTCCGGACGTAAAGAATAGCACCATCCCATATCTTCCCGTGGGTGTCGTAAGAGGCGACTAAGGGACTTACCAGAGAATGGGCAGCAGCGTTCTCTGTGTTTTTTTTTTTTTTTTTTATAACAACCATACTGCGATCGCCAACCCGCCTGCCAAGCGTGGCGATTATGGCAAAACCCCCCCTTCTTGGGGGAGGCCTATGTCCAGCAGTGGACGTCTTTCGGCTGAAATGATGATGATGATGATACGCTGTTTTTGGGATTCGAGCCATGTAATGCCCTTAACGCGAGTAAAGCTGAGGGCAAAAGCTAGTCTCTAATATTTTAGACAATGTAAAGAGCACTAAGGCTCTAATTCCTCGACAATTTGTACAAAATGTGGAAACTACTTTATCTTTAACTAGCGACCCGCCCCGGCTTCGCACGGGTGCAATATATATGTATATATAAACCTTCCTCTTGGATCACGCTATCTATTAAAAAAAAACCGCATCAAAATCCGTTGCGTAGTTTTAAAGATCTAAGCATACATAGGGACAGACAGACAGCGGGAAGCGACTTTGTTTTATACTATACTAGCGACCCGTCCCGGCTTCGCACAGGTGCAATATATACATATAAACCTTCCTCTTGGATCACGCTATCTATTAAAAAAAACCGCATCAAAATCCGTCGCGTAGTTTTGAAGATCTAAGCATAGATAGGGACAGACAGACAGCGGGAAGCGATTTTGTTTTATACTATACATGTAGTGACGACCATTTCCAAAACACGTGCGATACACGCGTCGTCGTCTTCAAATCGCTTCCGAAATCATCACTCTGTCCTCATCCTAACATACATATATTATCTCAAGGCTCTGCCCCGAACCTTCTAGATACTATCAAAACACTTTATATACCCCACGTAGTGACAGATTTAATAGTAGGCAGATTTGATACAGGCTTATCAATGTATGGATTATTTTACTGACGTGTCTCTGATATGAGTGCGGAAATTGGGTCAGATTAAATGTTTTGTCAAAAAAAAAGCGTGTTTTTCTGTTTTCTTTGTGTATAGCAGACTTGACGTGGCAGTACCCAAATTTGCCTACAACAATATACAACATTATTTTTAGTATATGCGAAACCTGAATATAGTTTGTTCAGAATAAGTAACTGAATCGGTTCCAATCATTTTTAAACCATGTTATATTTTTTCCCAAAAATATTTTAAAAAGTTAACAGTTGGATACCGAGCGACTTTGAGTAGCTATCGCAATAATTTAGGTACCTGCTGCCAAATTATTATTATCAATGAGTTCAAGATGACGCTGGAGGCGGGCGCTGCGCGGTGACCACGTTTTTGTGAGGACAACTAGGTAACAGAACAAGCTTATAACATTGCGATTTTTCATGATACAGTTTTGAAATTTTGTACATAGATTCTTTACATAAAAATACTAGACACGTGTATCAGGTTTCGCATATACTAAAATTAATGTTGTATAACGGCACTTATGCGAAAAAGCATCTTTTGCATTGTTCCAAAAATTTATAATAAACTTCCGAAAAACTGGAAGCAGTTAAGTGATGTAGCATTCAAAAAGAAAGTAATTAATTTTCTAGCAAATAAGGCTAATTACCACTTGAATGAGTTTTTAGTTGAGATATTCTGATTATATTTTATTTATCAATTATTATACATATATGTTTTATTATTAATATTATGATGATATTTTTTGAATAATTTGACCCAGAGTGATTTATTATTAATTATTGTATTTAATATTTGCATGCCAATGTTTTAAGGCAAACGTGATTATCTGTTTTTATTCTTATTTTAACATCTCTTGCATGTTGACAAATTGTTGTTGTATATATTGTACTCATGTTTGTGCAAATAAATAAATGATTATGCTTTTAAGGAGACGCCACCAACTGTATAATGTACAACGTGTAATATTGAAATAAAACATTTTAGATTTTTTTTTATTATAGCGTTTTTTTTGTTTCTTTTCTAAGATTTTATCATTTGGTTAAAATGGTTGTGAGATTTTCAATAATTTTAATTAGTACTGACATCATTATACCACCATACATCGAAATTTATCATCGCTAATTAAAAAAAAAAAGATTTTAGGAACCTCGTGCGTGCGCACCAACAACAACACACAACAAAACATTGAGGTTCCTAAAATCTTTTTTTTTTTAATTAGCGATGATAAATTTCGATGTATGGTGGTATAATGATGTCAGTACTAATTAAAATTATTGAAAATCTCACAACCATTTTAACCAAATGATAAAATCTTAGAAAAGAAACAAAAAAAACGCTATAATAAAAAAAAATCTAAAATGTTTTATTTCAATATTACACGTTGTACATTATACAGTTGGTGGCGTCTCCTTAAAAGCATAATCATTTATTTATTTGCACAAACATGAGTACAATATATACAACAACAATTTGTCAACATGCAAGAGATGTTAAAATAAGAATAAAAACAGATAATCACGTTTGCCTTAAAACATTGGCATGCAAATATTAAATACAATAATTAATAATAAATCACTCTGGGTCAAATTATTCAAAAAATATCATCATAATATTAATAATAAAACATATATGTATAATAATTGATAAATAAAATATAATCAGAATATCTCAACTAAAAACTCATTCAAGTGGTAATTAGCCTTATTTGCTAGAAAATTAATTACTTTCTTTTTGAATGCTACATCACTTAACTGCTTCCAGTTTTTCGGAAGTTTATTATAAATTTTTGGAACAATGCAAAAGATGCTTTTTCGCATAAGTGCCGTTATACAACATTAATTTTAGTATATGCGAAACCTGATACACGTGTCTAGTATTTTTATGTAAAGAATCTATGTACAAAATTTCAAAACTGTATCATGAAAAATCGCAATGTTATAAGCTTGTTCTGTTACCTAGTTGTCCTCACAAAAACGTGGTCACCGCGCAGCGCCCGCCTCCAGCGTCATCTTGAACTCATTGATAATAATAATTTGGCAGCAGGTACCTAAATTATTGCGATAGCTACTCAAAGTCGCTCGGTATCCAACTGTTAACTTTTTAAAATATTTTTGGGAAAAAATATAACATGGTTTAAAAATGATTGGAACCGATTCAGTTACTTATTCTGAACAAACTATATTCAGGTTTCGCATATACTAAAAATAATGTTGTATATTGTTGTAGGCAAATTTGGGTACTGCCACGTCAAGTCTGCTATACACAAAGAAAACAGAAAAACACGCTTTTTTTTTGACAAAACATTTAATCTGACCCAATTTCCGCACTCATATCAGAGACACGTCAGTAAAATAATCCATACATTGATAAGCCTGTATCAAATCTGCCTACTATTAAATCTGTCACTACGTGGGGTATATAAAGTGTTTTGATAGTATCTAGAAGGTTCGGGGCAGAGCCTTGAGATAATATATGTATGTTAGGATGAGGACAGAGTGATGATTTCGGAAGCGATTTGAAGACGACGACGCGTGTATCGCACGTGTTTTGGAAATGGTCGTCACTACATGTATAGTATAAAACAAAATCGCTTCCCGCTGTCTGTCTGTCCCTATCTATGCTTAGATCTTCAAAACTACGCGACGGATTTTGATGCGGTTTTTTTAATAGATAGCGTGATCCAAGAGGAAGGTTTATATGTATATATTGCACCTGTGCGAAGCCGGGACGGGTCGCTAGTATAGTATAAAACAAAGTCGCTTCCCGCTGTCTGTCTGTCCCTATGTATGCTTAGATCTTTAAAACTACGCAACGGATTTTGATGCGGTTTTTTTTTAATAGATAGCGTGATCCAAGAGGAAGGTTTATATATACATATATATTGCACCCGTGCGAAGCCGGGGCGGGTCGCTAGTTAAAGATAAAGTAGTTTCCACATTTTGTACAAATTGTCGAGGAATTAGAGCCTTAGTGCTCTTTACATTGTCTAAAATATTAGAGACTAGCTTTTGCCCTCAGCTTTACTCGCGTTAAGGGCATTACATGGCTCGAATCCCAAAAACAGCGTATCATCATCATCATCATTTCAGCCGAAAGACGTCCACTGCTGGACATAGGCCTCCCCCAAGAAGGGGGGGTTTTGCCATAATCGCCACGCTTGGCAGGCGGGTTGGCGATCGCAGTATGGTTGTTATAAAAAAAAAAAAAAAAAACACAGAGAACGCTGCTGCCCATTCTCTGGTAAGTCCCTTAGTCGCCTCTTACGACACCCACGGGAAGATATGGGATGGTGCTATTCTTTACGTCCGGACACCATACAGAACAAACAAACAAAAACAGCGTATGTTCAAAGAAATTTGTTGATGAATCCCTTCGTGCGTTTTCCGTGTAAAAATAGTTTGTTATAGTTAAGTTCATCACAAATAAATTGTATTGTTTAGAATTTTAATAAACCTTCTCAATTTTTTTTGGTTAATCGTAGAAAATAGGTCCTTTTTCAACCTTAATTGTAAATTATCTCTGTAACGGCTGAATAGATCGGCATGAATTTTGTTACCCGATAGTCAATGGCTCGAAAGTCTGACAACCAGTCTTACCAAAAGATACCGTATTACCCAGCCAGGGAGTGTTTAACTATTACGTAAATTTTTGAAGATTTTTGACCCACCCTCCCCCCCGTGTAACGCGCCGTAACGTTTTTCTGTACCCTCTCCCCAAAACGTTACGTAACATCCAAAGAGACCATTAAGTCACAATTATGTTGCGCAAAGTACCGGAAAGTCGAGGGAGCAAGACCTACAAGTAATTTTCATGAAATTTTTAAATAAAAACAGTCACGCTGCTAGTCATAAATTGTTAAATAAAAAATAGTTTGCACCATCTTGGAGTGTCACAATTTTTTTATAAACAATTCTGTTACAATAACAGCTAGCCGAGTTTACAAGAGTTTTTAAGAACAAGTCTTTCTTCTATGTAATAAGCTGGCAGGGTTACACCGCTGCGATAGCGGTGCCACTGAGCGCCTGATGCCGTTTCGGCCCTGGGCAGCTCGCGCGCCGCTACTGCGTGCCGCTGCTAGCTTCGCCTACGTGTAAAATACAATCGAGGGATTCCTCGTAAGGCATAAACGAAAAGGGTTGCCAACTTGGGCGATTTAAATTCCCTAGTTTTTATTTTATTATAATAAAAAAAAAAATGTTACGTAACGCATTCTTGGATCCGTGCTCCCGCCCCTGTAACGCATAGTAACGTTTAACAAGACCCCCCCTCCCGTCCCACTAACTGGGTTGTGGAGGTCAGATAAGCAGAGTCGCTCCATGTAAAATACTGGTATATATTCCGGTTAGACGGAAGTCGAGCGACTCGATGGTTGGGAAAAGGCAGTCAGTTGATAAAAATAAATTCTCATTTACAAAACCCAGCTGGGGGGGTGATGTAATTACGTAAAAAGAGCACAAACAGGGATTATATAACATTAACGAGATCATAATTAAGCGTAAACTTGTGTTTGTTTTAGCATTCAACGACTTCTCTTATCAATGTATATTGTTTTAAACTTTTATTAGCTGCTACCATAAAACCACTGACTTTTGTGGCTATAAATAAAACTTCTCGAAACAACGTAACTGCCAACGGTTCCACGTATTCAGTACATCATTCTGGACCATACATTGAAAAAAAAAACAGCTGTTTCATACAAAACTGCAATACCTACACGGTCAAAATGTATGGAGCAGCTTTTTTAGCGTCCCGTAGCCGAATGGCAAAAAACGGACCCCTTTTAGATTCGTCATGTCTGTCTGTCCGTCCGTATGTCACAGCCACTTTATTCCGAAACTATTAGGACAACGCAGTTGAAACTTGGTAGGTAGATGTATTCTGTGAACAGCTTTACGATTTTTATACAAAAATAAAAAAATATAGATTAAGGGGGGGCTCCCCCATACATGGAAATAACTAAAAAAAAATTCATGAAGCCTATACGTGCGGGGTGTCTATAGATAGATCTTTAAAAACGCGCACCACTCCACCTGTTGCATCACATGGTATGCTTCCTGCACATCTTTTACCTACGCGCATGGATAGCTGCCTAGACCATATAATGATTAAATCTTATAAACCATCAATAACCTTGGTTCTTGATTCTCTAATTACCGATCATGCTCCAGTAATAGCCTTTTGTAATATTAGTTTAGACGCTCAAAAATCCCAGACAAAATCGAAACGTGTGGATATAGATGCTTGTCTGAACATATTAAATAATACTGACTTTTCTGCCGTTATGAGCTGTTATAATGCTGACAATGCTGCATCTAACTTAGTCAATATTATCTCTTCTGTCGTAGCCAAAAATTGTCATAATACGATAATCCCGAGCAAGAAACGAATTATTAAGCCATGGATCACACCTGGACTTCTAAAGTGTATTAGAAATCGAGATAATCTTTACTGTAAAATGAAAAAAGACCCCAATAACGAGACTCCGAAGCTAATTTACGTCCGGTACAGGAATTTCTGTAACAACCTGTTGAAGAAATTAAAGCGTCAGTATGAACGTACAGAATTTGAAAAACACCGTAAAAATCCGAAGGCCACTTGGAATCTTATTAAAGTCATCTCAAATTTGACAACAAACAAAACTTCTGCCAGTGACCTCTTGTCAATTGAAGCCGACCCTCCACGTTCTGTTGATGCCGTTAATACATACTTCGCAGGTGTGGGAGAAAACCTGGCCTCCAAAATTGTGGTTCCAGAGAGTGATGATCGTGTCGGTTCTTCTGTCTGTGATAATTCACTTCCACATCATAACTCCATGGCCATATTCCCCACAGATAATGAGGAAATTGACAGACTAATCCTCACCCTCAAACTAAATTGTGCTGTGGGCTGGGATGGCATCCCTGCGACTCTGATTAGTGCTGCCAGGAAAACTCTTGTCCCAGTCATTTGCCATGTGTTCAACCTCGCCCTTTCATCTGGAGTCTTCCCTAAGGTCTTCAAAAGGGCCCTAGTACACCCAATTTACAAAAGTGGGGATAGAGGCAGTGTCAGTAACTACAGACCCATTTCTGTATTAACTATCCTATCCAAGCTTCTTGAAAAAATATTAAACAAAAGACTGCTCAACTATCTAAACGCAAATAATGTACTTGCTAATAACCAATTTGGTTTCAGAAAAGGTAAAAGTACTGAAGATGCTGTCCTAGATTTATTGGGTTCAGTGGCTCAAAATCTACACAATAAAGAAAAGACCATTGCCATTTTTCTTGATCTCTCGAAGGCCTTTGACACCGTCTCTGTCCCCCTTTTGCTAACTAAACTGGAATTGATTGGTATTCGGGGTCTCTCACTTGAAATTTTCAAAAGTTATTTAAGGGACCGCTCACAGTTTGTCAAAATAGAAAATCTGACCAGTAACGAAATGTTTCTAAACTTCGGAGTTCCACAGGGTAGCGTACTTGGTCCTACCCTGTTTCTTATATACATCAACGATCTTTGCAAACTCTCCCTACCTAACTCCAAATTAATTTGTTACGCCGATGACACAGTCATACTGGTACGAGGCAGTGATTGGACTGAGACGCGTCTATTCGCAGAGTCAGCGCTACAGTCCACCATGAAGTGGCTAGCCCAAAATTTGCTTACCCTTAATTTAGACAAAACTTGGTTTGTCACATTTGGCCCGAGACTTAGATCACAGCCATTATCTGATTTCTCCCTCACAGCCCACAAATGCAAAGCTGAAACGAACGTTGCCTGTGACTGTCTCAAAATCAGGCGTACGGATTCCATTAAATACCTCGGTATCCTGATTGACAGTGCAATGACATGGGTTGGGCAAATAAACACATTAGTATCTAGGGTTAGAAAGTTAATTTTCGTTTTTAAAAGCCTTAGAAGTTCAGCTGAGTTTTCTACCCTCAAAACCGTTTATTTTGCCCTTGCTCACTCTATCATCACGTACTGTATATCGGCCTGGGGTAACGCTGGAAAATGTCTCCTACTGCGTTTGGAGAGGGCACAGAGAGCTGTGCTCAAGGTTATGACACATAAGCCTATTCGTTTCCCAACTGACGAACTGTACGCCCTATGTAAATTGCCATCAGTGAGGCACTCCTTCGTACTAAATATAGTTCTACGTAAACATTCAGAACTTTCCTTTGATCCTGACTTGAATAAAAATAAACGAAGATCCGATAGAGTCTGCCAAACTTACTCATCTAAACTCCAATTAGTCCGACGACAATTTAAGTTCTTTGCCCCTATATTATATAACAGAGTTAACAACGCACTTAATATTTATCCACATGCTTATCAAGAATGTAAACGGCTCACTGGACAATGGTTGTCCACTCTTACGTATACAGAGCTAGAGGATTTAGTTAAATCTTAAAGTCTCACATAACTACTTATCTTCAACAACACCCACACACATAAACACATACATACATACACACACACATACATACATACACACACACATACACACACACACTCGCGCACACACATGCACACACACATACACCACAAATACACGCACTAGAATTAAGGTATAGATGTAATTTATATTAAAAATGTCTGCATTTAAAAACGTATCACTATCTGGAACGTTGATATCATCTCTCTCTGGGAGGTGGGCGCTAATAGCCACGACACAGTTTCTAACTAATGTGGCTATTACCGAACACTATAAATTTTGTAACGATTGTTTTTGTTCCAATAAAGAATTTATTATTATTATTATTATTATTAATGTCGTTTTTAAAGATCTATCTATAGACACCCCGCACGTATAGGCTTCATGAATTTTTTTTTAGTTATTTCCATGTATGGGGGAGCCCCCCCTTAATCTATATTTTTTTATTTTTGTATAAAAATCGTAAAGCTGTTCACAGAATACATCTACCTACCAAGTTTCAACTGCGTTGTCCTAATAGTTTCGGAATAAAGTGGCTGTGACATACGGACGGACAGACAGACATGACGAATCTAAAAGGGGTCCGTTTTTTGCCATTCGGCTACGGGACGCTAAAAAAGCTGCTCCATACATTTTGACCGTGTAGGTATTGCAGTTTTGTATGAAACAGCTGTTTTTTTTTTCAATGTATGGTCCAGAATGATGTACTGAATACGTGGAACCGTTGGCAGTTACGTTGTTTCGAGAAGTTTTATTTATAGCCACAAAAGTCAGTGGTTTTATGGTAGCAGCTAATAAAAGTTTAAAACAATATACATTGATAAGAGAAGTCGTTGAATGCTAAAACAAACACAAGTTTACGCTTAATTATGATCTCGTTAATGTTATATAATCCCTGTTTGTGCTCTTTTTACGTAATTACATCACCCCCCCAGCTGGGTTTTGTAAATGAGAATTTATTTTTATCAACTGACTGCCTTTTCCCAACCATCGAGTCGCTCGACTTCCGTCTAACCGGAATATATACCAGTATTTTACATGGAGCGACTCTGCTTATCTGACCTCCACAACCCAGTTAGTGGGACGGGAGGGGGGGTCTTGTTAAACGTTACTATGCGTTACAGGGGCGGGAGCACGGATCCAAGAATGCGTTACGTAACATTTTTTTTTTTATTATAATAAAATAAAAACTAGGGAATTTAAATCGCCCAAGTTGGCAACCCTTTTCGTTTATGCCTTACGAGGAATCCCTCGATTGTATTTTACACGTAGGCGAAGCTAGCAGCGGCACGCAGTAGCGGCGCGCGAGCTGCCCAGGGCCGAAACGGCATCAGGCGCTCAGTGGCACCGCTATCGCAGCGGTGTAACCCTGCCAGCTTATTACATAGAAGAAAGACTTGTTCTTAAAAACTCTTGTAAACTCGGCTAGCTGTTATTGTAACAGAATTGTTTATAAAAAAATTGTGACACTCCAAGATGGTGCAAACTATTTTTTATTTAACAATTTATGACTAGCAGCGTGACTGTTTTTATTTAAAAATTTCATGAAAATTACTTGTAGGTCTTGCTCCCTCGACTTTCCGGTACTTTGCGCAACATAATTGTGACTTAATGGTCTCTTTGGATGTTACGTAACGTTTTGGGGAGAGGGTACAGAAAAACGTTACGGCGCGTTACACGGGGGGGAGGGTGGGTCAAAAATCTTCAAAAATTTACGTAATAGTTAAACACTCCCTGGCTGGGTAATACGGTATCTTTTGGTAAGACTGGTTGTCAGACTTTCGAGCCATTGACTATCGGGTAACGACTGTCCAAGATCTACAAAATGACAGCCGGGACCAACGGGTTAACGTGCTTCCCGAGACACGGAGGCAACTGGATATGTATTGGGTGATCACTCATCCACAGACCAACCTAAGCAAGCGCGGCTTACCACTTACTTAGTATTATATAAATGTACTGTAAGGCTACAATTTACATTTTGCTATCATTCATTGACTTGAGTGTGCCTTGGTGGCTGAGAGAATGTCATGCTCACTCAAATGTCTCGTTGAATTGAATGGCGCTGATCCATGCGTCATGTTCGTGAACGGGCGCTGTCAGTTGGGACTGGTCATCTCTTAGCTGCCACGGTTTATTCTAATTACTTTATTTTTTTTTAATTAATTAATTTAATTACATTGTTGTTTTTATCTTTTATTCCGGACGCACTTAATGTGCACTTCTTTCTACATCGTTCTCACATATATGTATAATCTCAACATGAACGATGTAACCAAGATTTTGTAAGAATATTTTGATTTAAAAGAGTGTCCATGGAGTTTCTTGCCCATTCTTCTCCATAGAGATCTACGCTTTGGAATGTGCAACTACAGTACTTTCTCAAGTTATTATGCCTTGTGACTGTGACTGTAGCTTCGCTTTTTTTTTGTTTTATTTGACATTCAAAAGTGCCTGTGATGGTCTAATTGAAATAAATGCTTTGAGTTTGAGTTTGAGTTTACCGCAACACCGACCTGAGGGGCTGCTATGATTTAGCCACGAGCTCCTCTTGTGACATAAAACATCAAATAAATGCTCCAAATGAGAATTTATTTGAAATCTTCATCTAAAGGATGATTTCCACCATCCGGCTCGCATCTTTTCACTTTCCTTTTTTGTTTGTTTTTATTAACTGTAATTCCTCCATGTAGGTACTAAAATAAATAAACAAGCTAAGTAAAATAATAAAAAAATATTTACCTGACTGGCAGTTCTTTCCGTAGAAAGAGAAATGATTTACTTTCGCAAGCATTTAAACCTGAAACAATGAAGAAAAAAAACAATTATTACATAATCCATAGCAATTTGGTGATGCTCTTCACAAAGATCAGGTACATAGTAGTCGAAACCGGAGTGCGTGTATGACCAGCCTCCGTAGCATAACCACCGTAGGCACGGATTTCTTTGACGGAAGAATCGACAAAATGACAGATAGTGCAAAGAAATCTGTCATTTTGTCGACACAATCTGTCATTCTGTCGATTCTTCCGTCAAAGAACGGCTACGGGGGCTGATGTATGAACGTGGACAAAGCAAAAGAAGTTTGTATGGTCGTAGCTGGCGTTGTGTAGTTTCTGTCTACCCACATGGGAAGAAGACGTGAGTGTATGTATGTATGTTATACATACGTACCAGTAGCGAAGGGCCAATTTTTGTAAGAGGTAATCCGGAGTACGTATCTTTGGTATAGTCGTTTGTGGTGCGAGTTCCGACTCATCATAT
The DNA here is from genome assembly GCA_905163415.1 of Noctua fimbriata. Taxonomy (NCBI): domain Eukaryota; kingdom Metazoa; phylum Arthropoda; class Insecta; order Lepidoptera; family Noctuidae; genus Noctua; species Noctua fimbriata. The sequence continues at coordinate 10,806,134 of LR990948.1, read as the reverse complement.
TGAGACCTTCCTCAAGGAAGAGTTTTGGCCGAAGGGCGTCATGTATCGGCGTTTCCGCGGAAGGCTACGCGATACCACGCAGCGCAACACGACGCCGTCACTTCGTGTAGAATAGTTTATATTTTCTTGTTTTTTATAAAATATGTTTGATAGTCTAAGTCTATCTATAAGGTATATATATTGTGGGTCTTTTTTACCTGAATTAAATGATATATTATATGATTATATTATATTATATTATTATTAAATGTGATTATATTATTTGTCTATAGAATACTGACTGTGCCATTTTTCAAAGGGAAGCCGGTAGGAATCGAGTTCTAAGGAGCCTTCGCCACTGATATGTACACAACAAACTAGCGTCACATTAAAGACATAGTGACATCAACCTAATCATATGTCATTGGTGAATAACCCAGTCTAAAATTACTATCACAGTTTTCGGAATAATATTTACTTTATTTTATGAGTGTTTGATAACATGGCTCACATATAAAATACATTGAAAACCCGCATCCGTATTACGTAACACAATCGCTTTCGGTTTCAAATTGACAGTTCAGTGCGATTGCTATGAATTGACAGAATGAAAGTGCAACTGTAAATTTTGATTGAACAACTTTGCAAGTCGTGTTATCTTCAGTTATGTCTTAAACGTGTCTCGTGTGTGTTGCTAAGTAAATAGTACAACATAATAATAAAATATATATTTTTTTTTAATTTTTGCGAACCGCAAGACTGCGTTGATAGGTGTACCGTTGACCCGGTGAAGATTGCAGGGATACAATTTTGTGAGGCATATTGATTGGTGCCCAAGCAGGTTAGACAAAATAGTTAGCTAGAGCTACTTATAAACTGGGTAATGGGGCCGAAAAGTTCTGGAATGACGACCGCGAGTCGGAAGAAGTTGCGTTGGAAGGCCTCCCACTAGGTGTACCGATGACCTGGTGAAGGGTGCAGGGATCCGCAGGATGCGAGTCGCACGGGACCAGTCAATGTGGCGACACTTGGGGGAGGCCTATGTCCAGCAGTGGACGTCTTTCGGCTGAAATGATGATACTGATAAAACGACTACAAACAATTTGCCAACAACATGCCTACTTTAAATCGAACAAACCTCCTTTATTTTGCATCAATAAAATCTTTTTATATAAATCTCGTGTCACGGTGTTTGTGTTCGCACTTCTTCGAAACAGCTCGACCGATTTTTATGAATTTTTTTATGTATATTTGATAGGTCGTAAAGTATGTTTCACGCCGCTAGGCGGACGAAGGTCGCCAGCAACGCTAGTAACATAATAAAGGGTGTAAATAGACCCTTAACGAAGTCGAAAGGCACTTGTTCTCCCCGTCTTTGCGATCATTTTTTTGTTCTAGACCATACCTGGTAACCTTCTAGTTACGGAGATATTGGGGGTCAAATATCCAACTTTTTCAAAAGTTTTTTTTTAAATACTTATTTTTAAAGAAAGATTTTTACTTTGAACACCTCCACGACACCCGTACTATTCAATCTATCCATCAGCACAATGCTTTGAGTGCTTTCCATCGAATCCTACCTTAATTTTTCACCCCAAAAAAAGTCGTTTCCCAGCAAAAATTTTTGCGTAAAGTTACTTAGTTTGATGTACAGAATGCTTGGTTGACGGCTATCGAGCGTCACTCTTTGCTATGTATGTACAATTGTACAGTATTTTCAGTTAATTACCTCTGATATGTCAGTTCAATAGCACATGAAAGGCAACAGCACTAGTACATAAAATACGTGTGTTTAGAGAGTACATTGACTTTTGACATTATAAGTACATTGTAATATGTAATTACTTATTTACGTACTGTCTGGGTCAGGTCCATACTTCTTTAGTAATAGTTCAAATCGTACAAATAACTTTTGAATAATTCATTAAAATTACCTTTTGTACACACGACGACCATTCAAACTATAAAAACCAAATTAAGTTGATCTCTCATTGTACGGGAAGCTCATACAAAGTGAGGTCAAGTTATACTGGATATGTAAGGGTTAATGTGTCGACGTGTGTACTATGAAAAATTCTGACAACCAGTCTTACCAAGTGCCTGTGAGTTAACTCGTAACTGGGAAGTCAGATAGGCAGTCGTTCATTGTAATACTGGTATTCAGCTGCTTCCGATAAGACTGAAAGTGGACTCCAAGATAATTGGGAAATAGGCTAGGTAGACCATGATGTTAATGGAACTTACCATCTACTCCAATTGAATCCTTCTTCCTACTTAACCACACTAATAAAGGCCAAAGTTTGTATGCGTGTATGTCTGTTTGTGTGTTTGTTTGTTACTCCTTCACGCTCAAACGGCTTAACGGATTTGGATGAAAATTGGTATCACGATACCTTATATTCTGTATTAACACATAGGCTACTTTTGATCCCGGAAAAATGCGGTGTTCCCGTGGAATGATCAAATAACTTAAATATTTTTGGAGGAGTTAGTCATTAAACTCATCCATACAACGCTCCAAGTTCATATAATCCCATTGAATGACTCATGAAATAGTCATTAAAAGGGATTAAATGAACTTAGAGGCTTGTATTGATGATTGTAATGATTATAATTCTGTAACTACATACGTGTTACGGTTGAGAATCATATTTTGTTTCACATATAGCCTGAAACTCAAAAATATTTATTTTATTTAAAAACATTGCGTCATACACAAACTGAGGCAGCCCCAGTAAGTTACAATAGTAGTTGTGTCGGGGTTGTCTCACTCTTCCCTTAGGTGGTATCTTTGCAATGATATTATATTAATTATGATGAAGCTACTGAGCAGGAAAAAAAAAAAAAAAAAAATTAATGAATGAATTAAGCAGCTCTCGCTGTCTGAGAAGTGCACGTAACTGACTTGCAAATTGCAAAAAAAAATAAGAAAATTTGAAATTCGCTGGCTACCCTGACGCTTCCACCATAAATGAGTATTTACCAGAGCTAGGAATACGCTATTACACCCTACAATGCGTCACCATTTTCTAAGCCGACGAATCGGAAATTTTCTCACAGATTCTGAGTAAATTGGAAGTGAGTGAGGCTTACAATTGGGCTGAAAAAAGCTGATAACAGGCCTTGCTCTATTTCAATTTAGATAGATAGTTAAATTAAAGTAAAAACAGGAAAACATCGTTAGGAAACCGGCATGTAAGTACTAGAACTATAAATTCGAATACATATAAAATAAAATAAAAAAGTTTATTTCAATTACAATAGGCATTTCGATACATATTATTGGAGATGACCTTTTAAGCAAGGGATTGCTTGTATTAGGAGACTCCGCACTTCCACTTGTCATTAAATAGGCAATTGAAATGTAGACAATTATACAAACAGCTCTGCAGATAAATGAGCCTAATGAATACATATGACACATAACACAATACATGTGACAGCTATATAACAGGGTGTAAAGTTATTCATCCCCCATAGAAAAGGGAGGACTCTCCGACCAGACGGGTGTTGTGTCTGGTGGGCTGCCCAACAGTTATTGTCGTATTTTTCTATAATTATCGTCTCAATTCGCGGATAACTTTAATGGATTATAAATGAATGCTGTGGTCTCCTATAATTGGAAGCGCACACTTGTTTTTGTCCCTGTTTAATGTATACTTGCAACTAATTGTGTAGTTTCTGTTGGAGATCCAATAAATAAATATATAGCGCGATTCAGAATTTGATATTAGTTCTTCCTTTGTGTCATAGATGGCGCTGTATTACGTTTTGTACTGCCTTGCGACATGGGGCTTAAACGTAACTGGCGAAATGTGGGTGTACTACAGGAACACCTCTGTCTAACCTTCGGGGATTACAGGCGTGATGTTATTTTACCTCGTTGTTAGTACGTGATAATTAAGCAATGAGCTCCTTATATACCGAAATAGTATTGACGTACACACGGCGGCACATGAAGCTGTACATCTTCAGTATAACTTGACCTCGCTTTGTATATATTTCCTATACAATGAGAGATCAACAAAAACTGGTTTTGTATAGCTTAGTAGGCCGTCTTGCGTACTAATCGATAATCTCATTAATATAACGTTACATAAAACGACTCTTGATAAAAAGTAGGTGTGTTCGTTAAACCGTTTACTTATATGCTCAATGCAGAACTTGTTTTTAAAATGACTTTCAGTATCTGTGGTTTGATAAATTATTGAAAAAAAAAAGTTATTGACCGATTAAAATAAGAATAAACTTGAAATGAACTTTGATCGTATGCAGTACGTGTAGAATGTATTGGCCGCAAGACGAACATTTTACAAAATTCAATGTTTACCAACAGCGCAGCCCTGTCAATGTCAACGTCAAACAAAAGATCCTTCCATCACTGTAACGCCATTTAGTATTAATTATAGTTCTAGTACAAACAATTCTAGTGTTTTATACTTGACATTGGCTATATGAAAAAAACGCGCGAAAACGAAACAAAAAAAAAAGTCATAAAAGGGATTTTTTCAAATTACGAAGCATACGATTCATCCTCTAAAAAACGAAGGGGATTGTGAGAGAGCAATTGAGCTACTGAATAACGGTTGAACTTCAACTATCAGCACGGAATTTCGATTCAATTCAATCGATTTTAGGGCCACAAGGATCTACAACTGACAGCCTGGACCAACGGCTTATCGTGCTTTCTGAAGCACGGAGAAATCTCGGTATTTTTGTAATGGATGCGAGCCCATCCATAGACCGACCTTAGCAGGCGCTGTGCGGCTGTTACTATTCGCGAAGTCGAAATCGCTCTTAGTAGTTTTTATGTATAACTAACTGATAATCTGAGTGTTGTCTGCAGATCTCTGCACAGGTAAACAAAGTACACACGGCGGCACATGAAGCTGTACATTTCTTCACTTGGCCTCGCTTTGTATAGATTTCCTATACAATGAGAGATCCGCATAAACTGGTTTTGCAAAGCTTGATTGGCCGTCATGCGTACGAATCTCTAAACACAGTATTATCGGCACTTAAAGTTCTACTCACGTACAAACTGCAAGCAGGAGTGAAGCTGTCTATAGATAAGTGTGCTTGTGTAGGCAGACGAGGCCTCTTATGTCTTGATACTGATTGTAAATGGCTCTATGTAGCCGTTCAAGAGTATTTTGGTCTAGACGATTTGAAAACAGTCTATCGTGGTACTTAATCAGCCTATAATGTTCTCACTGCTGCCACAGGTAGCCGTGATAGTCTAGTGTTGTGACCGTCGAACTGCTAAGTCATAGGTCTCGAGTTCGGACCCAAGACACGCACATCAGATTTTTGGATTCATGTTCATTATTATTACTTGCTTCGGTAAAGGAAAACATCGTGAGGAAACGAAAACAGCATGCCTGGGAGATATTTCTAGACGGCATGTAAAGCCAAGTCAGAGGAACAGCTCATCAAGTTACAACAATCAGTCAAATTTCTTTAATAGATTTTCAACATTATCGCTAAAGCATTAGGTTCAAGGTTGATTGGGAAAAATTGACAGTTTCTGGTAGCTTGATGTGCTGGCGTCTGTACATGGACGGCATACAACATTTTGACACCAGCACAAGTAGCATGACCACCGTAGAAAGGGGTTTTGTCGACGGAAGAATCGACCAAAAAGACATGAATAAAAGAAATCTGACATTTTATCGATTCTTCCGTCGACAAAACTAGTTACTACAGTGGTCATGCTACGCGTGCTGGTTAGGCACTATCATCTGCCTAGCCTTTTCCCAACTATGTTGGGGTTGGCTTCCAGTCTAACCGGATGCAGCTGAATACCAGTATTTTACATGGAGCGACAGCCTATCTGACCTCCACAACCCAGTCAGTACTGGGTACTACGATACCCCTTGGTAAGACTGGTTGTCAGACTTTTTGGGCCTCTGACTACCTAACGAATGTCAAAGATCTACAAATGACAGCCGGGACCAACGGCTTAACGTGCTCTGCACGGAGGAAACTCGGTATGTAATGGCCGGTCACCCATCCACAGACCAACCTAGGCAAGCACGGCTTAACCTAAAGATCGGCCCGAGCGGCTGTTATTATTGAGCCACGAGCTCCTCCTGATTAAAAGATTTCTGACACAGGCCTCCACTCTGTGACCCCGGAGTGCGTTGTAAGCTGTAAATCTATAATCCACCACGCGGGTCCAGTGCAGATTACTGTTCGTCACACGTCTGCGTGTGTTTGGTTCTATCTAGGACATAATGAATGTTTCCTAACGATGTTATCTTTTACCGTTTGAGCAGTTGTAAAAAATTGTCGAAACTAGTTGCTGAACAAAAAAAAAGATCAACATTTTATGTTACAGTTTTGTGCTCAAACTTGGTTGGATTGTTTTCATGTTTATCAGACCGGTTAGTCACTTGACAAATAAACCAACCATATACCAGTGGCGAAGGTTCCATTCAACTCGATTCCCACCGGCTTCCCTTTGAAAAATGGCACAGTCAGTATTCTATAGACAAATAATATAATCACATTAAAGATATGTACTCCGGCTTACCTCTCACACAAATTGACCCTTCGCTATTACCATATACCCAACCAGCTGCTAATTGTGACTTGTCCAAACTAATATTAAATAGTTGGTTTGTTTGTGCCACCTTAACGCCTTAACGGGTGAACGGATTTGGATAAAAAATGGCAAAAGGATTAACTATGATCTGGGTTAAAACATAGGATAGTTTTTATCCTCGTAGAAGATTGTCGTGCCAAGATTTCGACACCTTTGTGGCTGTAAGAGTAGAGGAAGACCAAAGAACCGATGGATGGACTATCTGAAGAATGATATGGCTAGAAAGGAGGTGACTGCTGAGATGACGAGTAATAGAGAAGTATGGAAGAAGAAGACATGCTACGCCGACCCCATATGAATTGGGATAGGGTCAGGAGAATGATGATGACGCGGGCGAAGGGGCCGGTAGAAACTAAAGTATAAATAAATTGGCCTGCAGACTCAAGGTGATCAGGTCGCCATACAAACGATAATCATGTTAATTTGTTATGCAATAGATGCAACGACATGACGTGGTCATTGATATTTTGTATTATAGTTGCATTTGAAATAAGACTTATTTAAAGTTAGCTGTAAATAATGAAATCACTGTTTAAAATTAATTATTATTTACTGGCTGCCTCGTTGGTCTAGGAGACGCAAGAGGACGAGGTCCTGGGTGCGATTCCCAGGTCGGACAAAGTGTTATTGGGTTTTTTCATCAGGAATATCTCAGTAGCAGACACGAGGACTGGATATGTGTCTGGTTGTTTGTAATATTTGTAACAAAAAGAAACAATAAGTACACCTACAATTATTTGCTTGTATTTGTGCTGCTGCTGTAGCTAAGTAATATACAAATGTGTAATTTGGGAAATTTTTACGGGCGAACCCCGACTCGGACTGGTTAGGTTCGAAGGGGATGGCGGGGTCTAGTAAGCGAGCGAAGTGAGCGAACTAAAACCCCAGAATCCCCTCCATCCACGACCCTCGTACTATTCAATCCGTCCATCAGCACAATGTTTGAGAGCCTTACATTGAGTCCTACCGTAAAACGTGATTTTTAACTTTACCCAAAAATTATTGCTGGGAAACGACTTTTACTTGGGGTGAAAAATCACGTTTTACGTTAGGACGTCAATGTCCTACCGTAAAATGTGATTTTGACTGGTTTGGTGGATTTTACTTAGTTTTATGTACAAAATGCTTGGTTGACGGCTTCATTAAGAGTCTTGTTACACCCTGTATAGCTGGCAAAATGTGGCTGTACTAATGTAGACACCAGTGGCGAAGGATCCATAGAACTCGATTCCTACCGTCTTCCCTTTGAAAAATGCCACAGTCAGTATTCTATAGACAAATAATATTGTGTACATTAAAGATATATCCTCCAGCTTACGTCTTACAAAAATTGACCCTTCGCTACTGGTAGACACCCCAAAGGGTTATACAAGTATTATGGGCTGATGTTATGATAAGCCGTAACTCCTTTGAGTGGGTAACACTAACCACCGTTTCAATAAAAAAACATACGTGACTTATGACTTTATGAGCCAATAAACTTACAACATAAAGGGGGCGTGGCACAAAGACAAATGACGCAACTCATGATACATATTACTGTATATATTAATATTATAAAGCTGAAGAGTTTGTTTGTTTGCTTGAACGCGCGAATCTCAGGAACTACTGGTTCGATTTGAAAAATTCTTTTAGTGTTGGATAGCCCATTTATCGAGGAAGGTTATAGGCTATAAAATTTCACGCGGACGAAGGTCGCGGGCAACAGCTAGTTACTGTATAAAACAACTGAATAATATAACAAAAAGAACAGTATTTTTGTTATAAAACCGACAAACACTCGTTTCGCCATTCAGTAACACAATGTAACATTTTATTTTAATATGTCGGTCAACATAACCTCTGAAACAATAGCACAGCTGATAAATAATGGATAATTTATTTGAATTGTAAAAATTCAGAATTCATTTACAAACAATTTACGAGTAACAATAGTTATGTAAGTAACTAACTAAAAGTTAAGTAAGTATTAACTTCAACCAATATTTGATGAAAAGCAAAATCTTTCGCCTTTATTGCCATTTATTAAATGGGGCCGGCGCAGCATTTCTGTTTATGAGTAGAACGGTAAATTGGAATACTTTTAATTTCAAACATAATAAAAAAATAATTTAAAATTTAAAAAACCCCCATCGCAACAAAGAAAAGGGAAAAAACATTTGAAAAGGCAATAAAATGGCTGAGCCGGTTTTGATAAAACATATCTAATTTTAATATACACATCATGCTCTTTCATTTGATACCTCACTTGGGTATATTTGAAAATATTCGATTTCTCATCCCCCAAATCTAGTAAATGGCTACACCGATTTCGATAAAAACATGTCACATTGTAATATACACATCATGCCCTTTCATTTGATACCCCACTTGGGTATATTTAAAAATATTCGATTTTTCATACCCACTTTCATCCCCCATAATTAGTAAATGACTGCACCGATTTTGATAAAAACGTATCTAAGGACCATCGCCAAGAAAGCTTTCAAATAAAAAAAACTGCATCCAAATCGGTTCACTCGTTTAAGAGCTCCGGTGCCAGAGACAGACACACACGCACACACATTGCGGCAAACTTATAACACCCCTCTTTTTACGTCGGGGGTTAAAAATATAAAAGAAGACTCAGTTCTTGCAACAGGGCAAAACCATGCCAACAATTTCAATCTCAAATTCCATTCATTTTAATCTCATCCATGTTTGTTTTCTTAATTTTCATTTAAATAATTAATTATGTATCATCATCAGCTGCCCAGCCTTTTCCCAACTATGTTGGTGTCGACTTCCAGTCTAATTGGATGCAGCTGAATACCAGTATTTTATATGGAGGGACTGCCTATCTGACCTCCACAACCCAGGTAGCACCTACTGGGTAATACGATACCCCTTGGTAAGACTGGTTGTCATACTTTTTGGCCCACTGACTACCTAACGACCGTCAAAGATCTACAAATGACAGCCGGGACCAACGGCGGCACGGAGGAAACTCGGTATGTAATGGGTGGTCACCCATCCACAGACCAACAACTTAAAGCACGGCTTAACCTAAAGATCTACCCGCACGGCTGTTATTATGTAGCCACGAGCTCCTAATTAATTATGTATATACCTACTTAATATTTGTTACGCGAATGGATAAAATAAGAAATTGTGTGGTAATCGGTTGGCTTGATATCATGTGATGCGGAGGAATGAGGAAAATGTCGTGAGGAAAGTTTTGAGTATGAATGTGGATGGACATAAGAGTAGAGGAAGACCAAAGAAACGATGGATGGACTGTGTGAAGGATGATATGGCAAGAAAGGAGACCGTGTCTGATTAGATAACGAGTAATAGAGAAATATGGACGAAGAAGACATGCTGCGCCGACCCCAAATAAATTGGGATAAGACTAGGAGAACGATGGTGATGTTACTGCTATTTCTTCTGCCATTCGCATTTACGCTGTCCTTTTCTAACACAAAACAATACTGATACTGCTAGCCTGCGTCATCCCACTGCTGGGCAAAGGCCTCTCTCCATGACTTCCAAATTCTTCGATCCAGGGCCATTGTGGACCACTGGTCGCTAGTTCTGTCCAGCTCGTCCCGCCATCTCCTGCGAGGTCTACCGCGTCGCCGTCTGGCTGTGTCAGGGCTCCACATCGTGGTTATTTTGGCCCACAGCTCGTCAGGCATGCAACACAACACAATTATTATAACCAAAAATATCCAATATTTCCATCTCTTTCTAATACACGAGCTAATCGGACAACGCACTTTGCACCGGCACAGTTTATAAACATACGTGTCCTTCAAATTGAGACACAAAATGGCGGTCCAAAGTTCAGTCAGCTGTCCACGGCTAGTTTTGCCGCGAGCTGGAAACGTGCCACGGTATAAAATTAGTTTATTTATAAGTACCTACTGTGTTTTGGTTGATATTTTTAGACGCGTATCTGTAAGTTAATAACCTGAGAATTTTTAATTATTTTAGTCGGTTAATTTTAGTTAGATTAATGTTATTAGCTCAAAAAAAAAAGAAACAAGTTTTTTTTTTCTTGAATTCCAGTATTTTACATAGAGCAACTACTTATCTGACCTCCTTGACCCAGTTAGTACTGGGTAACACCATATCCCTTGGCTGTCAGACTTTCGGCCCACTGACTACTTGTAAAGACTGTCAAAAATCTATAAATGACAGCCGGTACCAACGGCTTAACGTGCTTTCCGAGGCAAGGAGGAAACTCGGTATGTAAAGGACAGTCACCCATCCACGGTCTAGCCTAGGCAAGCGCGGCTCAACCTGAAGGTCGACCCGAGCGGCTGTTATTATTACACCACCTACAGGTTCCCCAGTTTATCTTTAGAGATTACGATATGTCTACCAAAAAAAACCATAGCAAAACTGTTTTCGTCACCTGGCAACACAAGATACAAAATACAGTCAAATTCCATAGACAAAATAACAATTATGTAAACGTCAAGTCTACATAGATCAACACGTTGTTGTTTTTTTTTCATTTCACCGGCACAGACGTTTAATTCTCCTAAATTCACTAATTCTAGTGAACGTGTAATCATCGTTCTTATTGCCTTGTTTTTGTCAAAATGTTCCAGAATATTCTATAGCGTCAATTAAACTTACATAAACGTAAGAATGATCATTCTATCGTTCTATAGACTCCGAGATGTTGCTGTGCATTGAAGCAAGCTGTTAGTTCCGGTCGTCATAATGATACTTATATAGCAATCTGTTTGTCGTCGTAGTCACGACGTGCAAGCTGTCATTTTTTTTTTGATCCGTCTTTGTATTCTAAGTTTGTTATGCGTTGTAGGTTTTTTTTTAAATTTTGTATGCTCGTCATGTCCCTGCGACAATTTTTTTGTTTTTCTTCTTCATCATCATCATCATCATTTCAGCCGAAAGACGTCCACTGCTGCCGTGCGACTCGCATTCAGCAGATCCCTGCAACCTCTTCTTCTTCAATCGCAATGTTAATTGAGATCACAAAAATATATTGAGACGCCGAGACGATCAGAATCAGAAGTCTGACAAACGGTCCAGTGACCTTAGTAGGTGGGTTTTGTGCAACTGTCAAATTAAAGCGATTACGAGTGCGTCACGCAATAAGGGTATGCGGTGATCTGCACCCCAATTGCGTAGCAAAAAGAAGAAATTTCCCAATCCTTGCTTCAAATGCAAAATTCGTCTGCTCAATAACGTAAAAAGACGCAAAATTTATGAATGTTAGTAAATTGCCAAAATTATTGGCATTGCCAAGTGTTATACAATTACCCATCTGCCCCCGTAGCATGACCACCGTAGACAAGGATTTCTTTGACGGAAGAATCGACAAAATGACAAATTGTGTCGACACAATGACAGATTTCTTTGCACTATCTGTTATGTCAATCCTTGTCTACGGTGGTCATGCTACGCGGGCTGGATGGCGATCCTAGTCTTACCAACGTGATAGAAAGGCGATGTTAGGTGTTTAAAAATTTTATAACATAGCAGAGACCAATAGGTGGTCGTATAGTAAATATCATGTTCGAATTATTTGTCGTACATTGTGCCAATAGTCTTACGAGTGTCGGTTGGCGACATGCCGAAGTGGTAACACTAAAACTGTTGGGATTTCCGCAATGATCTAGAATAGGTATCTGCGTTAGTTTCAAGAACAAGGTTGTTTAAAACCCATAAGAAATTCTTATTCTTTATTGCACATAAAATAACAAATATACATGCAAATTGTATTATTGCAAAAAGATAGCTTATGTACAATGGCGAGCCTAAACGAGAAAAAAAAATTGAATTTTGATGAAAAAAAAATTGAATTGATTTTTTTTTTTTGATTTGGTATTGAAATTTTGTTTAGTTAACGATTCATCTTCATATCAGCCGAAAGCCCACCAGCTGTAGTAGACGTCTACTACAGCTGGTCCATTGGTCTCTTGCAAGTATCGCCGCATCGATCAGTCCTGTGCAGCTCGCATTCAAAGGAGTCCCGCTGCGTTCATCACGTCATAGGGGTATCGCAATGACTAGTGGTTTAATTCTCTTTGGGGTATCGTATTACCCAGTACTAACTGGGTTGTGGAAGTCAGATAGGCAGTCGCTCCATGTAAAATACTGGTATTCAGCTGCATACATTCTCCCTTATCAACCGTAAGGCTATCATTTACTCCTTTTTTCTTTTTTGTTAGGTAATATCCTTACTTCCTTACTATTACTTTACTTTACTTCACTAATATTATAAATGCAAAAGTAAGTTTGTTTCTTTGTTACCTTTTCACGCCTAAACCCCAGAACCGGTCATCGTGAAATTTTGCATATACGTTGTCAGGTGTACAGAAACGGACATAGGGTACATTTCATCCCGAAAAAAAGCTCTATTCGCGAGGAAAACAACAAAAAAGTTCTTTAGACAATAGATGGCGCCACCTGTCTTTGGACTCACGATGGAATTATATTATTACAAGCAGAGTACAACCCGAATTGATTGTCAAATTCTAAAGTAACGCGAGCGAAGCCGTGGTTAAAAGCTAGCGTAGCATAAAAACAAAAGCACAACGACCGCGCCGCTTCGCGACGTCCTCGTCCACGGAGCTGCTCTGTTCAGCCATACAGGACATTGAGGTCAAGATCAAGTTAGATCATTGACTGATAGGGCGATGCAGCGTAAGACAAAACAAGGTTATAAAAATACAAGCCTTTTACCTCTGATATCTGCAACCTAATAGCTACCTTACAGTTATAAGAATAAAGATCACTGTGATTTTGACAGCCTTGTCATTGACAGCAACCCAGCAGCCACTTTATCTATGCGAATAAATAAAATTGAAGTGTCTGTTTCTAAATTCGAAATAACAGCTTTACTGAATGCATAAAAGTAGAGGAAATTTTTTTTTTTTTTTGTTAACTGGAACAATCGGTTAGACAGACATAACAAAAAAAAAAAAAAACTTTTTTTTAAATTTTAAATATGTCTGTGGCTCCGACAGGGCTGGACCGGCTGGAAAGGTTGGATTTTGACGGGACTTTTACAGATAGCTAATAATATAAGGAGTAACTTCTGCTACTTTATTTTTTTAGCAAATGGATTAGGGTACCGTGCATAAAATTAAAACCCTTCAAATCGTTAACAAAAGTCATATATTTATGATAATTTCACGCGGAAGAAAGTTACGGGCAATAGCTAATAAGAGAATAAATTGTGATCTTGACACTGATGCAAAATCAGAGGCAAAATAACTCTGAAAAGACGGTAGAAGTGAAAGCTGTCATTCGGATTTCCGTAACTCCACTTAGACAAAGATAAGCCTTACGGTAGAGGAAAGAAGGTTCGATTCTCAACAAAACCCGTAGCAACATAATTACGGAATATTTCAATTATTTTGTTTACTCCAATGGCTGTGGCTGACAAAAAATTCCTAGTATTTCGACGCGCGTAATGTTTAGATATGCAATAATTTAGACTAGAATGATTCACGGTAGGATTTTGTTAAATTTAAAAATATAGCATGTGCCAGAACGATGTGGAATATTTTAATCTCATGAATCTGGTGTTACTATCGGCCTGGACCCTCATTTAATTCGATCCAACTAAAGATAAAATCAATAACTAATATCGTCGGGGATAGTGCAAATACGCGAATCTACCATACGTAAAGCGCGTATAGTTGGTTTACAGGGGAAGGTTATAAGTTTATATTTTTTTTTTCAACGATTATATCTCATTTTTACATGAATAGTAACAATTCATGTGTTCTATGTATTGTTAAGGGCATTACATTGCTCGATGACCTTGATGATTTAATCCCTGTACTGGTTTTTGTTGACTTGCCCCGCACATTTCGCAAAATTTCGGTTTTTATTTATTATTTAAAAATATTAAACGAAATGAGTGGAGTGACGATCTTCGCAGGGTGGCTGGTAGCAACTGGATGAGAATTGCTGAAAGTCGAGTTGAATGGCGTGCGATTGAGGAGGCCTATGTCCAGCAGTGGACTGCTATAGGCTGATGATGATGATGATGATGAAAAGAAATAACAGACAAAAAACAATACAGATTGTTAAGTATATCATTACGTATTTGTGTTTACAAAATTCATGCCGATCTATTCAGCCGTTACAGAGATAATTTACAATTAAGGTTGAAAAAGGACCTATTTTCTACGATTAACCAAAAAAAATTGAGAAGGTTTATTAAAATTTTAAACAATACAATTTATTTGTGATGAACTTAACTATAACATACTTTTTTTACACGGAAAACGCACGAAGGGATTAATCAACAAATTTCTTTGAACATACGCTGTTTTTGGGATTTGAGCCATGTAATGCCCTTAACAGTAGAAATCTATTAAAGTCATTAATTTAGTCGTTATGACAATGCGTAATTGAAATTGGCTACATTTGTCAGATACGCGGAATTATCCAATGCTAGATACCGAGGATTTGCAAATGAAATCCATAATCGCCCGACATTAGTCCCGGAAAGAAAGAGCTAGAAGCCATGGGAAGAGATGGGATGTCTTGACCCAGGAATGGAATGTATAATAATTTGATTAATTGGGGTCTGATACCAATACCAACGTATTAACTAATATTATAAATGCAAAAGGAAGTCCTGTTTGTTTGTTACCTTCTCATACCTAAACCACTGAACCGATCATCCTGAAATTCATGTCATTGTCAGGTGTACAGAAACGGACATAGGGTACATTTCATTCCGAAAATTCATTCTTTTAATAATAGATGGCGCCACGTGTCTCTCGAATCATGATTGAATTATATTATTACAAGCAGAGTACAACCCGAATTGATTGTCAAATTCTAAATTAACGCGAGCGAAGCCGCAGGCGGAAGTTGATAACTGTGTAGTAGAAGAAAAGTAATCCAGCGGCAGGACGTGGCAGAAAATGATGAAGTTTTGCTCGCTGCAGATGATTCAGAATCTTCATCTATCTCTACAGACTTAAGATATTGGCACGTGGACGGGTATAGCAACGGGAATGACTGCATCGGACTTTGTACCTTTAAAACGCACACGAGTACATTCACGATCACCAATAATATGTAAACACTTAATAACTTTTACAAAGGTTTTTCTCGTACTGTTCTGATTAAAATTTCATGTTGTTACGAATATAGTATTCTGGAATTCATATTTTTATGAAAAAGATACTATCTCCAAGTTACAATCGTTATTTCTCGCGAAAATTACTTTTAAAGGGGTTTGAATTTGTTGGCCAGCCTAACTTCCGCCATTTTTTTTTTTTTTCAAAGTTGCGGCCATGCATAAAACCTATATTAATCGATAGCTGGTATCAATACAAACCAGTTTTGAATGAGATAAAATGTTCTAAAGTGTCACGTTTTCGAGATATAAGCTATCAAAGTTGCAGTCCATTCACTGATGGCATCTTCAGCACAACTTTGATTTGATCAGCCACGCATAAAACCTATATCAATCGATAGCTGGTATCAATACAAACTAGTTTTGTATGAGACAGAATGTTCTATAGTGTCACGTTTCCGAGATATAAGCTATCAAAGTTGTGCTGAAGATGCCATCAGTGAATGGACTTTAACATCTACCCGAAACTGTCAAATTTTCCCAATCAACCTTGAACCTAAAGCATAAAGTTGAAAATCTAGATTGTAGTAGCTTGATGTGCTGGCGTTTGTTCCTATAAATTGTCTACAAAAACGTTTCCACTATGACGCGAACCATCTAACGTCTCATCGACGCGCCGCCATATTGCCGGCGTCCGTTGACTTCCCGCCAAAATTCTCACAACTTTCACATCACCGATGTATCTGTGACTTTCAACAACGTAAAGATTGTCATTGTTACATTGAAGGTCAGAAAAGAGTTTTGTATGTCCTTTCGTATGGGTTTACCAAAAAAGGCTTAAGGCCGCGAATCTTGACAATAACAATCTAAAAGACTGTATTAAAGTTCAGCACGATTAAAACAAAGAGTTTGAATTTAGAATTCTTCGCGTTTCGATGGCGAAAAATTCAAATATGCTTGGTCCAAAATTCAACTACGTGAAGTCTGCTAACTGATGCTGTCATAACGCCATCAACTGCATAGGTATCTGGGCGGCGCAAGATGGAAGGTGGCCCATTGTCTATGGGTGGACACCGCATACGCACTTGAAAGTCTGTGCAGATTGTCTCTGCTCCGGCGGACTCGAATCCGAACTCTATTTAGAGATTTCAGTTAACACGCATGCCTGGATGGAAAGCTATCAAATAGTTCGATTAACTTGGTTATCTATGGCTGATAATTTGGCAGACGCCAACATTAATCTTTATGGATTTTTCCAAAAAACTTTGTCATCCTCAGTTTAGTACGTACCTCTCAAACCACAGATTTAATAAAGTCTGTCTAGGACCTGGAGTTACGAAATACAAAGGCAGATTTACAACGACAAATGTTACACTTCTCGTGTTAAAACCAAGAGACTTGATATCAAACTCAACATGACACCGTAATATCAAGCGACACCTGTGGTTTGTACTATCTGACCGAAACTTGATACTGATAGTGTAAGCTGAATCCTAGTTGTGGATTAATAAGGTTTTACTGTGTTCCACTTTACAGTTTACAGCCCCGAAGTACTACATAGTTACTAGTACTATATACGGTTATCGAGGATATGCGGAGGAATGAGGAAAATGCCGTGAGGAAAGTTTTGAGTATTAATGTGGATGGGGTATAAGAGTAGAAGAAGACCAAAGAAACGATGGATAGACTGTGTAAAGGATGATATGACAATAAAGGAGGTGTCTGATGAGATGACGAGTAATAGAGAAGTATGGAAGAAGAAGACATGCTGCGCCGACCACAAATGAATTGGGATAAGGGCAAGAGAATGATGAGGTGTTAGACGTAAAATGCTCATAAGATCGTTGGATAAACATGGTGTCGTAGGAAAACACTTTAAATATTTCGGAAGAAGGTCTGTTTATAAATATGGTAGGTAAATCGATGAGATACCATAAAATAAATACTATGAATTTGAATAGGTAGTACAAACATAATAATAAACAACACCAAAACAAGGTCGAAGCTATTCTCACAATAGTACCAGAACAAATAGCTGATAGCATAATTATATTATCAGTATAACAAGCAAAACGAGTGCTATAGGACCGTTTTGTTGTTCACAATAACATCAAAATGTTATTATTGTTATCTAGATAGTGTCCGACCGAAGCTTCGGCATCGGCCACCTTCGGCTGGATGAAACCAGCTTCGGCTTTCGGCAAAATAGGCCGAAATTTTGGCAGCAGCCGAAGCTAGTTTTTTGTTCTAGCAAGAGCCGAAATTGAACGAATTGTTACCAATGCGGGAGAGCGCGATGGCAGAGCCGACGCGCGGAGGACAAGGTCACACATTTTAAAGTGATATTATTTTTGTCAAGTTCTCGTTTATTTACAGTGAACATTAAATTTTAAAGTTTAAAAGTATTTATTTTATCACTTTTAGGGTTGCTTTTAGGGCAACACGGAATCTCACTCTTCGGCTTCGGCTAGAAATCGACCTTCGGTTGGACACTACTCATTGCGTAATGTTATTATAACAACACAACGAATGAATCGATTCAAAAATGGAACACAGAAAGGAATGTTCCTTTCTGTGTTCGAATCGATTTGAATCGATTCTCAGCTAGACCGTACAAGATCGAAGGTATTCTCAGCTGAGACCATACAAGTTCGAAGGCTCTCGATAAAGATTTCAGTATTTCCAAGTTCATATGACCCCAATCTATTTAAGTCGCGAGTTAATAGGCTTCTTTTGGGTTGGCTCGTTCCATCGTCGACCTCATCTCTGTCCTCAGGACTAGATTGAGGTCAAGAGTAAGTCCATACAGAATAAAAAAAAAAAAAAAAAGATTTGACAAATATTCTACAGTCGGAGTTTGATGATGATAATGGCAGTAGCTTAGACTAATAAAAATGAACAATGAACATTAATCCGTCTGCTAAATGAAGTAACTATGTAATTATGGAATATCCCGTCATCACTCATTGTAGCAACGTATTAGGAGGCCAAGTATGGGCTGATATTATTACCAAGCGGGCTACGACTGATAGTTTGTTTGCTTTAAAAAGTGATAAATACACCGACCAATTTACAAAGAGTATCAAACGTGAGTAATTATCTTGTTTTCCGTGTTCAGTCTAATTTGACAGTGATGCAGATTGACTAGTGCTGCGAATTGACAAGTGATGCGGATGACAAGTGATGCGGCTGAATGAGCAAAATGTGTGGCTATAAGAGTGAGTGAGAGAGGAAGGCCAAAGAAACGATGGATGGACTGTGTGAGGGATGATATGACTAGAAAGGAGGTGACTGTTGGGATGACGAATAATAGAGAAGTATGGAAGAAGAAGACATGCTGCGCCGACTCCAAATGAATTGGGATAAGGGCAAGAGAACGATGAGCGTAATTTTACAGTTTAAAGATTACGCTATTTGAAAAGGCTAATATGTAAACGGCTAATGTCAAATTCAGTAAAATTTGAAGTCTACTCTACTCTGGCAACCATTTTAACAGACTTGTCAGTCAGCAAGCGAAGATCAAATTTAATGCAATAAGAATAAAGATCACTAAGATTTAGACAGTGATACAGTCAGAGCTGTGAAAGGACTGTAGGTATAGTATAACCACTTTAGTGTGCAGTTTAAGATGGTACGCGCGAAGGCCAATCAAGCTTTTCAAATCCAGTTTATGCGGATCTCCTTGTATAGAAAATCAATACAAGGCGAGGCCAAGTTATACTGGCAATTTACAGCTTCATGTGCCGCCGTATGTACTGCTTTTCAAGAAAATTCGCATCGATATTTCACTGTACCAAGTGAAATATTATTTTAGTTCTGCTGTTAAAGTGTAGTCCCATATTTCAATGAAACCAGCCGTCGTTTTATGATGTTTACTTTTCAAAGTGACGCCTTACATAAACATTTATAATTATCACGTTATATTCAATGAAACTTCAATAACAAAAATGGTTCTATTTACAAACTCGTTGGTATTAGCACGAGATGGAAATGGAGGATGGTCGGGTGCTAATTTTGTTTGAATAATATTTATGCAAAATATTATCTTGAAACGTCACAGACGTTAAATAGGACACAAATAAATACTTAGTATTGGTTATTTTTTACAACCATCGATTCAGGTGCTAATATTTAGGTCAATAATGACGTCTATTTCTTAGTAACAGAATTATTTATTTGATTGGCGCGGCGTTATAGTTAAAGAAATAAAGTATTCAATGCATATTTCTGCCTACCATGGTATAGTCGGCTCCATATTGAGATTTGGAATTATATTTTTGGGAAACTCTACTAATAAGGAAATCATTTTTAGGTCACAAAAAAGATGTATTAGGCCTATGTTTGTTTTGAAAATAACTGATAGTTGCAAACAGTACTTTATTAAATATAACATTTTAAGTCTGCCTTCCTTATTTATTTACGAAATAGCTAATTTTATACAAACCAATCCTAACCTGTCTAAGAAACTATCAGACGTTTCTATTCGTAATCGACGGGATAATAATAAATTATGCTTACCAAGATCAACCACGGATCAACCACACATTGATGCGTAAAAGTATTTTTTGGTTAGCACCAATCATTTATAATAAAATCCTAAAACCTAGTCAAATGCCTAATGCTCTGTTTAAAATACATTTAAAAAAATATCTCATAGCCAAATGCTATTATTCCATATCGGATTTTTTAAATGTCCGCAATCAATTAAATAGATTCCGGTAATTACGATATTTTATTTTTGACCCCCAAATCTGTAAATCAATACTTTCTATTTTTTTAATTATCATAGCTTGCTGTGTAGACTTAAATTTTTAATTCTTTTTGGTTTATTCTAAGCCAAAAATATGTTGTTTTGTACGCCTTAAAGTTCTCCGTTAAGTTTTTATACTTAAGTATCCTGCTTATGTGTACGAAGTTTCGTTAAAATCGGTTCAGTCATTTCGAAAAAAAATCACTTGAAAGTTTTTATGAAATGCCGTAAGACGTTAACGCTGTTAACGTACCTTATTATAACTTAACTGTCCCTAAGTACCGCAGCTTTACGA